>CAUYRH010058504.1:0-38183 GCA_963574655.1 Perodicticus potto
CCCCTACCTTTCACCATTAACAAAAATTGATTCTCACTGGATAAAAGATTTAAACTTAAGACATGAAACTATAAAAATACTAGAAGAGAGTGCAGGGAAAACACTTGAAGAAATTGGCCTGGGAGAATACTTTATGAAGAGGACCCCCCAGGCAATTGAAGCAACACCAAAAATACATTCCTGAGATCTGGTCAAACTAAAAAGTTTTTGCACAGCCAAGAGAACAGTAAGCTAAGCAAATAGGCAACCTTCAGAATGGGAGATTTTTGCAGGTTATACTTCTGACAAAGGTCTGATAACTAGAATCCACAGAGAACTCAAACTAATCAATAATAAAATGATAAATAACCCCATTTCTATGTCAGCAAGAGACTTGAACAGAAACTTCTCTGATGAAGACAGAGGTGTAGGTACATGGCCTACAAAAACATGAAAAAATGCCCCTCATCCTTAATCATCAGAGAAATGCAAATCCAAACCACTTTGAGATATCATCTAACTCCAGTAAGATTAGCCCACATCACCAAATCACAAAACTACAGATGTTGGTATGGATGCGGACAGAAAGGAAAGCTTCTACACTGCTGGTGGGAATGCAAGCTAATACGACCTTTTTGGAAAGAAGTTTGGAGAACAATCAAGTAACTAAAAATAGATCTACTATTCGATCCTGCCATTCCCCTACTAGGTATATACCCAGATGATCAAAAATTATTTTACAACAAAAACATTTGCACCAGAATGTTTTTGCAGCCCAATTCATAATAGCCAAGACATGGAAATAGCCTAAGTGCCCATCAATCCATGAATAGATTAACAAATTGTGGTATATGTACACCATGGAATACTATGCAGCCATAAAAAAGATGGAGACTTCACATCTTTTATGTTTACCTGGATGGAGCTGGAATATATTCTTCTGAGTAAAGTATCTCAAGAATGGAAAAAAAGTATCCAATGTACTCAATACTACTATGAAATCACTATACAATCACCTACACATTCATATGAATGATAAAACATAATTATAGTCCAGAAAGTAGAAGGGAAGAGGAAAGAGAGGGGAGGGGAAATGTGAGGTGGGAGGAGGGAGGGTATTTGGGGGGACCTCACCTAATGTGCATTACGCAATGGTACATTTCAAAACTATTAAGAGAAGAGTATAATCATGATGAATGTGTTACTCAGTTCAATGTAAGCATTTCACATTGTATATCAAATCAGTACACTGAAACTCATAAATGCATCAATGTACGCAGCTATGATTTAATAAAATAAAAATAAATAAATAAATTCAAGTGTCTGGATGAGGAGGGCAACAGTATGTTATGAGGCACCAGCCCCTGTGGTCTTTATTCAAGCAGCAACATGCCAATGGGGGGGTGCAAGTGAGGTGAAGAAGTGGCACGGTGGGTGGGGAATGTCCGGCGTTGGTTCAAGTGGAGCAAGGCCAGCAGAGACACGCTCACCAGGTAGGAAAACTACTCAGAAAGAGGAACCAGGGAAAACAGATAGCCAGACACCACACATCCCAGGTTCTCTGGCTTCACTGCAACCACTGAGGTCAGTGAGGTCACCAAGACTCCTCAGGGACTCCGTTGGGCTAACATAAGGCTGTAGGCCACACACATAGCTGCAGAGGCCTCTAGCTGCAGCTACAGCCTCTAGAACCCTGAGCTCCTCTGTAGCATCACAGGGAGGAGAAGGGTCAGGCTATGTGAGGAGGGTTCAGGGTGCCAAGCAAGGCCAGCAAGCCTATGGGTGGGCTGTGATGTAACCTGCTCACTCAGCCTGAAACGGGTGTGGATTTCAGAGTATGTGGTGAGCCCCAAACTAGGTTCTAAGTAGATGCCAAAAGAAAGACAGCAAGGCACTTTAATAAAAACCTCCACCCTTGGCAAGCACACGTCCCGACCTCAAAGGTCCTCCATGGACAATGAGGGCCAGGTCCACTGGCTGAAGGTCTAGTTTGCTGGTCTTCACTCAGGGCTCTGGGTTAACCTACACTGGTTCCCTAGGAAGATGGAGAAACCAAATAGTGTCATCACTGTTTCTGCCCCAGTGGACCACACTGAAGCAGCGCTGGGTTTGGTCAACAGGCATGACTCATGACTATCTACCCACGGACGCCCTAATGTCATTTGCCTCCTAGAGTGGGAAAATGAGTCAGAAACGATGTCCCCTAAGGGTGTCCTGGGCCAGTGCCCCTGCTGAATACAATAAAAAGACTGATGGGTCCACAGGCATCCTGGTCGGGCCCAATCAAGAATAAAGCTTCAGCCATTGTCCTCCTCCCATAGTCCAGCCCCTTCCAATCCTCTGTTCTGATGATGATGAAATATCTCCTCCCTGAGCCATTCTGAGCATTCACATAGAAACTGATGTTACTGTAGTCGATGCAAAAGAACAAACATTTGTGTAATAAACATTAAATACATATCATGTGATGAAACAAAACACAACAGTGACTCCCATGTGTGATAAGTGCTGATATATACAGGTGCTTCCTCTGTGCCAAGCAAAGCACCATTTGCCTTGGGCTGTAGGAAAAGCCTGAACCCAGATCTGCCTAACTTCCAATGGGGGATCCTCTCAGGGATGTGGCAGTCAGATCTAAAATTCCAAGGCCTTGTAGTCTTCTAGCCCTCTCAAGGACTCCTTGCTTCTCTTGTGTTCAGAGTAGCACTAGGGATACATTAGATAAGAGATAGACAACAGCCTTGCCACTTGGATTTTCTTGTGTTAAATTTATTTCTTAGTATTTTATTCTTTTTGATGCTATTGTAAGTGGATGTATTCTTAATTTTGTTTTCAGATTGTCAGAGTATAGAAATGCTGTGGGTTTTTACACATGAATCCCATATCTTGCAACTTTGCTTAACTGATTTATTAGTTACTATAGTTTTCTAGTAAAGTCTTCAGGACTTTCTATATGCTATCTGTGAATAAGGATAGTTTTACTTCTTCATTTCCAATCTGAGTGCATAAAAAGCAACTAGCAAGGTGGGCATCACCTGTGCAGAGATGCTTTCCTCTCTCCTGAATTTTTCCTCAGGGTTAGGAAAGTGTTGGTGCTCTGCTGAGGCCTCCCACACCTAGACAGAGGGACCTGCCCCCTTCCCCTGCTTGGGCCCAAGGTGACCCATTGCCTCAGCTCCACTGAAATCCAAAGCAGGAATGAGGTTTGGAAATAGGAGCACATTTATGATGATCTGGTCCTTGGGCCTCCCTCCTTGCTTTTCCATGTTGATTCAAATATGAAAGATGCAATGGAAGTTCCCATTGCCCATGAAAGACAAAGAGCAGTGTTGGCAAAGTCAGTGATCTGGGAAGGCCCATCTCACTGTCATCACATCCCTCTCTGCCCACACCCAGCTCCAGGTGAGGCCTTGGTCATGGGCTCCATTTGTGTGAAAGTGCCAGCTACTGCCAGGGACAAAGATCCTGTTTCTTGGGAGTTCAAAAATCCTTAAGCTGTGAATTTAGCTTTGAAAAAGACCAGACTGACAGAGCTCCAGAAGCCTGGGAAAAGCAAACTCAGTCTTCTCTGAAGGGATGTACATTCCCCTCAGACTAAAAAAATTCCTTCAAATAATTTTTTTTAATAATTTTATTAAATCATAATTGTGTACATTGGTGCAATCAGAGGGCAGAATGTGCTTCATATACAATCAGAAACATTTTGATCGTACTGTGAGAGATAGCCTTCATAGCATTTTCTTAATCACTATATAAAGACATTGATACTCTACATTTAATAAGTTTATATGAATTTTATAAGCAGTTCAGAAAGTAAGAGGTAACACGCTGGGAATAGCGCAATGGCCGAGGCTCATTTCTTAACACAGGCAGTCCCCACATTACGAAAGAGATAGGTTCTGTACGTTTGTTCTGAAGTTGAACTAGTACGTAAGTTAGAACAGATACATTTATCTGCTACCTGTAATGGCCTCTGTTTGTAAGTGTGACTTGTACGTAAGTCAGAAGTTTATAACTCGGAGACTGCCTGCATATCAATTGTCTACATACATACTCTCTATCACAGGGAAGAAACAGCAGGGTAGAGTGGAATAAATACAGGCTTGGCAACCAGCCAACCTTGTACTAGTTCTGGCATTTATAGCTTTGTAATCTTCGGCAAGTGACACTTTAGACGTTAAAGTTTCATCTTTAATAAAATGGGGATAATAATGACTAGAAGTGCATGTATGTCCCATATGTGAATATAAATACATCTCTCCCAGAAAGGATATATAAAAGCATTCAGTATACATCAAATGTTACATAAATAGTGGTCATTGATGATGATGGTTCCAGAAGGGTAATGTTCTTTTACATCAGCCTACCTGATTATGCATCAATGTTTTACATACAACATGCTTTATTTGTGCCTACAATTAATCATTTTTTCACAAAGAGTAAAACTTCAATGAGAAATGAAAATTTTCCATTAAGGGCTTTCAAGACCCCCTTCTTTCACAAGAGTTACTAATATGAGTCATCGAATGAGGCTGGGGAGAATCGGTCAGAGAGGGGGGTTTAAAAAGCAGTAAAGCCCACCAAGCTAGTGCTTAGTAAGTTAGAGACAAATGAGTAATCTGCCCCAGGTAGCTCTGTGTTCATTATCTGTATTTAAAAGATTAACCCTTTTGCCCAAACCAGAAGCCTGATTCTCTTTCCCTAGTCCCTAACTTTCAGTTCCTATGTTCTTTCTGTTGAAACACATCACCCAAAGCCTGTTTCCACCTGGGGAGCTCCTGCTAATATTGTCATGTCCAGCATCACTGATATACTCTCTCTGGAGCCTTCATTAATCTATCTCTCTGTTCCCACTGGTCACCGTATCACTTCTTCTTTAAAAAATAGTATTTTCTTCTACTTACAATATGATCTGAATGTTGGTGTCCAACAACAATGCAATAGTATTAAAACCTAATCTCCAATGTAATAATATTAAGAAGGGCTTTTTGGAGGTGATTAGATCATGAGGGTGGAACACTCATGAATGGAATTAATGTCCTTATAAAAGAGGCTTGAGACAGCCTGTTTATCCCTTCCACCATGCAGGCACACTGCAAGAAGGCGCTCTCTACGAGTCAGACACACAGACACTGAGTCTATTGGTGCCTTGACTTTAACTTTCAAGTTTTCAGAACTGACACCAATAACTTTATGCAGTTTATAAATCACCCAGTCTAAAGTATATTGTTATAGCAGCCAAAATGGATTATGACAACTTAAAATAGAATACATATTTTCTTAAAAAAAAAAAAAAGAAAAACAAAAGAAAGAAAGAAAGAAAAAAACATTTCCATGAATGAAATTTGGAAACACAGAAATACACAGAGGAACAGATAGAATGATCCCACCACCATTTACTGATGTGTTCGCAGAATGGTACTTTTCCCTCATGTAGTGAGTGGTTAATAAATATTTGTTTAAAGAACAAATATCCTCTGTAAATTCTCAACTTCTAAAGAATTTTTCATTTTTGACATAACAGTTCTACTCTTCAAAAACTCTTTTGTGCTCTCAGAATGTTCTTTTTTTTATAGTATCTTGTTCTTGTTCCATTGTTAAAACATCTTCTTTTCTCTCTAAATTCATTAATAATACCTTTTTCTGTAAATCTTCTTCCAATTTTGGATTTGGGGGAGGTCTCTCTCTTTCATTTACAAGTTTTTATGTTTTGTTTTTTTCAGAATATTATAGGAGTCCACATGTTTTGGTTATATAATTTGCCTTTGTACACACTGAGTCAAAGTTATAAGTGTGCCCTTTACCCAGATGGTGTGCATTGTACCTGTTCAGGTGTGCCCACCCACCTGCTTGATTTTTGTTGAGTTTACTTCCCTATGTGCATGTAAGCGTTGACTGATTAGTTCCAATTTAGTACTGAATACCCACAGCGTTTGTTTTTCCACTCTTACAATACTTTACTTAAAAGAATGGTCTCTGGTTCCATCCAGGTTGTTAGAAAAGATATTAGAGATCACCACCACGTTTTTTCCTGCACAGCCAAGGACACAGTCAATACCGCAAATAGACAACCTACAGAATGGGAGAAAATACTTGCATGCTATACATCTAATAAAGCGATGGCAACCAGAAACTACAAAGAACTCAAGCAAGTTAGCAAGAAAAAAATAAAAAATAAAAAAACCTTTAAAAAATGTGCCCAAGGCCTGGACAGAAACTTTTCAAATGAAGATATATTAACAGCCAACAAACACATGACAAAATGCTCAATGTCTCTAATCATCCAGGAAATGCAAATCAAAACTACAATGAGGGATCTCCACCTAACTCCAGTAAGAACGGCTCTTATCAAAAAGTCCCCAAACAGCATGTTGTTGGCTTAGATGTGGAGAGAATGGAATACTGTCAGTGGACCTGCAAATTAGTACAACCTCTATGGAAAGAAGTATGGAGATACCACCCAGAAGTGAAAGCAGACCTACCATTTGATCCAGCAATACCATTACTAGTGGAAGAAAAGACATTTTACAAAAAAGACACCTGCAATTTGAATGTTTACAGCAGCACAATTCACAATTGTAAAGATGTGGAAACAACCCGAGTGCCCACCAATTCATGAATGGATTTAGTCAGGGATTGGAAGGTAGCATTGTTCACTCACCAAGGGCCTCTATTTAATTCTTAAATGTTTATTGTATAGAACTTTCCTATGTTATGCCACATAGTGTTTACAATCATTATTGTACATTTTTCTCATTAGACTCTTAGTCTTCTAAGGATAAGGATACAGACCAAGTCTTTCTCATCTCTGTCCCAAAGACATGGCATGGTATATAGCACATAGTAAACGCCTAAGGAGGTTTCCGTGTGCTAATGCCTCACTTGAGCCGCATATATAACATGGCCTCATCTCCTCAGCTACGAAGGCCCCCTAGGCCTTTAGCCATTCTCCTCCAGTCCATTTGCTTTGCTCCTGGATGGCTTGGTATGAGTTAGGACAGATGGTACATTAGCCAAAAAGTAGGTGTTTCCAACAAGGCCTCAATTCTACAATGGGGTTTCACACAGGGGCACCACCAGAAAGGACTGGAAGAAAACCCACTCTCAGGCCTAGCCCCCTGGTTCCTATCCCAGCTACATTACTTTTAACAGTGTGACTTGAGGCACATTACTTACTCTCCCTGTGCCTCAGGTTTTTCCATGTGAAAAATGAAAGTAATAATATCTATTCTGCCTTACAAGGTTGTCAGAAGGACTAAACAGTGTCTGACACACAGCAAATGGTTCGCAAATTTTAGTTAAAGGTACTATTAACTTTACATGGAAAAACAACATCCTCCATTCAGCATGGGTGGTTTCAAAATTAAGAATGATGCTGGTGGCACCGGTAGCTCAAACAGCTAAGGCACCAGCCATATACACCAGAGCTGGGGGGTACGAATCCAGCCTGGTGCCAAACAACGATGACAACTACAACCAAAAAATAGCCAGGCATTGTGGTGGGCGCCTGTAGTCCCAGCTACTTGGTAGGCTGAGGCAAGAGAATCACTTAAGCCCAAGAGGTGGAGGTTGCTGTGAGCTGTGACACCATGGCACTCTACCCAGGGCGATAGCTTGAGGCGATGTCTCAAAAAAAAAAAAAAGAATGATGCTATTCTACTTTTCACAGATGACCTGACCATGACTAGACAGATCAGATGGCAGAAGCAACATGAGCCCATGTTTAAGCTTCAGCATCATCCATCTGATAGGGGGTTCAGGATTTCATTTGTTTTTTTGTTTTTGTTTTTTATTGTGAGACAGAGTCTTACTCTGTGCCCCAGGCAGAGCGTTAGGGCATCATAGCTCCAGCAACCTCAAACTCCTGGGTTCAAGTGATCCTCTTGCCTCAGCCTCCCAAGTAGCTGGGACTACAACACCGCCACAATGCCTGGCTAGTCTTGCTATTTTTAGTAGAGATGGGGTCTTGTTTTTGCTCAGGCTGGTCTCGAGCAATCCACCTGCCTCGGCCTCCCAGAACTCTAGAACTATAGGTGTGAGCCACCACACCCAGTCCCGACTGGGGTCACCAGATGACCCACTCCAACCCTCTTCCACCTGGATGGAAAGATAAACGCAGGGCAGTAGGAGTGTGTATCTGTTTTAAATTAAACTGAAGGGCAATCTTGGCAGAAGTCAGCAAAATGACTTGAATAACCTCTACAGATCTCTAACAATTCTGGAATTCTAAGATCTGTAAAATGGGGACAAAAATTTTCCATATTTATTGCTTCCTGGGACATGTTGAAGATGACAGTTACAAAGCACTTTTGAGGTGCTAAAAAGAAAGAAGAGGTGCCATGAGTGAAAGATATTTATAGAGCTGTGGGCTACGGAGAACAACTCCTTTCACACTCATTCTGCGTGTGTGATAGCTATCACTCTCCCAAGAATAACTAAAGTTATTTTTACATTAGAATTGCATTGTAAGCTCATAGTTACTAGGTCAGCCAGCACCTCTTCTTGTCTTTGTCAGACTTGCTATTTTCCAACTTAAAACATTCACTTTAATATGGCTAGAGCTCAACCAAAGATACAACTGATTTTAATTTGTTCTAGGTAGTTCTGAGGCCCAGGCCAGTCTGATGATCAGACATCTACACTTAGCATAACTTTTACCATCTTTGAATCTATAATAAAAACCATAAGCAAGAAAGGTCTGGATAAGAATTCCGTAGCATGATTCTGGCCACAAATCTCTGACTTGACCGTTAATTAAACATGTGAACAAGCTCTTCCTTTCCCTTGGCTTCTTGAGGGCCGTTTCTAGCACAGGGGAAACATTTGCCAGGTGTAGTAGACTACAAATGTGGCTAGAATCCTTTCCCCCTCCTTGTACCCACATCCCCTGCAATGTGACTTCATAGCTCCTTCCATTAGGAGATGGAGTCTGTTCTGGCCTTCTGACTTGTATTGACTGATAAATTGTAGTAAAAGTGATGCTGTGTCAAGTTCTAAGCCTCAGCTCCAAGAGGCCTTGCACACTATTACTTGCTGTCTTGGGATCTGTACCTCCTACTGAGGATGAGAAGCCGTATGGACCAGAGCCAAGTCTGCTTAGCTACCACAGAGATACGAGAGCCCAAAGGCTGCCACACGAGGGAGCCCAGAGAGTCCAGCCTAAGTTGAAAAGCTACAGAATAAAGAGTTAAGAGACTGTTGCTTTATGCTTCTAGGTCTTGGGTTGGTTTGTTATGCAGAATTACAGAGGTAATAGGTAACTAATATGCCAAGCCCACTGGGGATGCCACTAGTTAGCTGGCTACTACATTTTCCCTCCTACCTTTGAGCAACACACTAGGAATAAAAAAGTATATAACTTCTTGGTCTCATCTATCATCTTTAACTTAGGGTAGGTGGTTTTAAGGGACTTCTTTAAGGGTGGTTTCCATGACATCACTCTGAAAGTCTTAGTAATGAAATTGACATATCACTCTAAGAGCTTTAAGATGTGACAACTCCTTGGACACCTCACAATGACTCTATGTGGTAAGGACTACTGTTACTTCAGATTTTATAAATTAGGAAACTGAGGCCCAACAAAAGTTCCTAAAATCACTCGGCTTCAGTGGTACAGAGCTAGAATCTGAACCCAGGTGCTTTGACTCCAAAGATCATACTCCTAGCCAGCGTGCGTCCTGCCTGCGTGTGTGCATGCATGGAGAATTGAGTCCAGGAGTTCAGGAACAGCCAACCTTACCTGAGCCAGATGCGGAAGCATAGTCATCATCATCAATAGGATACACTCCCGAAGCTTCTTCAATGGAGCTGTTGTCAAGGTACATGTCTTTATCAGATGTCAGCTCTGCTCTCTGAGAAAGGAAAAAAGAAGGGACTCAGGGTGGTGTGAGATGAAGGAGCATGCTTATTCATCTTACTGTTCAGGCTTACACCGCAGTAATAAGCCCTCCCTCTCTGCGGCTCTTCTGAATTCCCATTTCTGGCCACAGTCATCCTCAGGACACCTTGACAACTTGCATTACACCAAGGGCTGACCACAGACAGATGCCCCCAAAGGAAGCCTGCATAACTTAAATCAGTAGAATGTAGACACACCTAAGTACCTATTTGGGCCTTATTTCATTACATTCCACTGAACTTGTTTCAACTGTCCCAGTGCTGTTCAAAGGCAGCCATGGAAGGCATTCTCTTCGTCACAAAGTCACTCACTTACTGGAAAGACTACAGAACACTTAAGACTTTCTTGGGGACATATACAGAGGTATTACCGGGCTCAGGCTAAACATCACCCAGGATCCATCAAGGCCCAGCCAATGCTTACAGGCCTGGCTGGGCTCGGAGCTTCATCACCGGAGACAAGTGTTCCAGGCCCCAGGCCACACAGGGATGTGCTGATGCCAGGCACTGAGCCCCATGAGCAGTGCCCACAAGGCTCATCGTGGTGGGCTAAAGCCCATGGCCTGCCTGCTTCTAGGGCTCACTGGCTTAGCAGAGCCTTAATGACAAATACAGATAAACCCACATGAGCACATTCTTTTTATATTACTGGCGCTTGGTAATAGCGAATCACACGCTTTAATATGGAGAGGGATCAGTCACTAAGTATACCAGTTCCACAGCTTCTTAGCTCTTCATTAGGAGTTTAGAATTAAAACTCATCTTAATCCTGCCAAAACAGGAACTTGCATGCACTGGAGATAAAGGTACAAGTTTTTTTAAAAAATGGTTTTAGCAAATTGATATTTTACCACCAGAGCCCAGAAACAAAGCAGATGGGCAGCTTCTAAACAATGTTTATGTGTGGAAACACGTGACATTCATTATCATCCTATTTTTAAAAATCAAATTAAATGTTCCTAACAGAAATTACAAAACACGTTTCCCTTACTAACGTTGGCTTTCATAAGATTTTCTTTTAAATCAAAACTTTCTGTTCCAGCAGTCACCGTGTTTGGAAGCTTTATCCCAGGACAGACAGGTCCCACCCTCCAAAACAGTACCACTTTATTTTCTCAAGTTTCAGCAGCCAGCTAGCTAGCAAGGCTGAAGTATTTTAAACCCGAGTCCACATTCTCTATCAGGCCTCAGTGCCAATGACAGAGAAGTTTGGGAATTCGTTTCATTTGAGCTAGCACGCCAGCAGACTCTAAGGGCTGAAACCTTAGGAACTGGTGTTCCAATGTCCTGGCTTCCAGGCATCAAGTGACCACCCTGAGCCCAGAGTGTGCTGGGATTTTTCTGCTAGAACGGTCAGAGCTTAACTCTGCGATCTGAGACTGTCTTGCCTTACACTGGCTTCACCATTCCGGACTGTAATTCCAAAAGCCTACAGACCGTGTCAGAGCCCTGCATTCCCCAGCTCTGTCATCGCTGAGAGTGAGGCCTCCCTCTCCCTCCCAATCATAGTGCCTGGCTCATAGCAGGAGCTCGGGAAACACCACCGGAGCTTGTGCTCCCATCTAAAAGCCATTCTCAGCCCTGTTTGTATCAAACTTTGTCTCGCCCTGGAGGGTGCTCTGATATCTTCTCTCAAATTCTGTCTCCTATGAAATAGTCCCTGACTTCTCCAGCTCACATACGTCCCCAACTATACACTGTATTCCTACATTTTGGGAATCTGTAGAATGACTAATTTAAGACCAACTCTCACTTTTACTTTTGATTGTTTTGTGTTTATTTGTCTTGCCCTCTGCAGAGTACAACTCAATGAAGGCAAGTCTCCACTGACGTGAGTGTGCTCTCTGCCCTCTCAGAGTACGTGGGCACTAAATAAATATTTGTTGGCTGAGATTACTTTAACCAAACTGGCCTTGGACTCCTGTTTCATAATTAACACATGTGACAAGACCTCTAAGACCTCTCTCAATTTTAAGCCTGGGAGATCACCTGCCCCAAACCTCTCACACCTTGGGCCATATCTACTTAAGTAACCTAGAATCTTAAAAGTAAGCAAAAGATTCCCTTTACATGCTACAAACATGCTTCCCTTTTTTTAATACTGAATGAATTTCATTTTCCTCTCGGCTCTGTCAAAGAAATTTGCTGTGACAAGGGTGATACTGAGATCTTTAATCCCCGTATGTAAACTGAACTTCTAATTCATGAGATGACCCAGTTGTTGAACTGACACATCTGTCACACTAACATGCAGATGGGCCAAATACGCCTCCTAGAGAATCCGAGGCACCTCACTGTTCAACCACCCTGGGCAGCGTGAGAGGCCAACTGACTTGTCTGGGCCAACCAGCTCCTGAAGACAATCAGGAGCATTACTACAAGACTCAGGGTGGAAGTCAGGGCGTGTCTAGAGATGCCAGCTTGTCCTCAGCCACTAGTGGTTTGCAGGGTTCCGGGATGGTCCCGGGGCTGACGGGATGTTGAATGTGTTTGAGGGCAGCTAAAAGTCTTTGTTTCTCTGTCATCCAGTGTGGTGCAAATAACTTTGCCATCATACTAAAAGTTCTCTCCCACTCTGATTTTAGGGACACCAAAAACGCAGGGGAAAGTACCACCTTTTTTCTAATTTAGTACTAAGCAGGGCACTTTTCACTCTGTGGCACATAATGCTCAAAGAACACCTCCATTGTCTTCCCCTGGAATGAAGCCACCTTTTCAAACATGACAAATTCCTTTTATGAAGAGTCCACACTGCTGAAAGGACTTTTGCAGTTAACATGTTTGGGGAGGAGAAGGAATTATGCACGAGCATTCTCTTGGGACAAGAAGAGGTACATCCCTTGACGGCCACGAAAAGGGGAGATTTAAAAGCACTGATTTTATATGCAGCCGAATGTGGTCTGCCTCACTGAGCAGCAAACCCGGGGTGCACTCTGCACACTCGCTCACTGGGACAGAACTACTGGACGCAAGTAAACTGGGAGGCGATGCAGAGGCGCACACCAGCAGCCAAAGCCGCAGCCCGACTCCGGGTTTCAGAAGGAGCTTGTTTAGTTTGGGAATGAGCACCGCTGTGAGGCGGTGCCAGTACTGTTAGCTAACAGGGTCCAGAGTGCGAGCTGCAACAACAACGCTGGTCCTTCAGACCTTTCCCTCTGGCTGATGCAAGACCTGCATACCGGACAGCAAAGGGAAGCTGTGGAAAGCAACAAGGTACAAGGAAGTGGAAAGTCTGCCGCAGACAGAGACGGAAGGTTCTGCTTAATGTCACGTTTAGCAGGGAAACGGAAGCTGCCTCCATAGGCTGCATTTCCAGAGAAAAAGGCACATCTGGCTCAGTTTCCTATCCCCACACACACCTAGAAGGAAGGCAAGATACCTATTTGTCTCCCAACTCCATCGCCTCTTCTCTGGGCTTCCTACATCAGCAACCTCATCATATTGGGCCTGGACCACTACTAAGGCCTCCGGACTGGGTCACTGCTCAAGCCTTTGGTTTTGAAGCCATTCTCTGCAGAAGGACCATTCTGAAGCACAATCAATCACTCCCCTGCTAAAAACCCTTTTACTAGCACCTTAGGATAATAAGGATAATAGTATAATATAAAAATGCCTCCCCCTGGAAAGAAGTTCTCTCATCAAATGGCCTCCCCTGGAATTCCAGTGGCAGTTGCTGCTATTTGCTCACCCAAACCCCAGGCTCCAAGATGAAAAGCGCTATGAAGAGCCATGGTGAGACCAATTTCCTTCATGTAAATCCCCCAAAGAGGAAATAAACTCCCTGAAGGATAGAAATGGTGATCAGGTCTTCCATGTTTGATGATTAAAAACTAGATTTTCATAAAATGATTTGGCCTAAACTTAAGATACTTGTAATGAAAATGACAAGAGAAAATGCTGACTTGATGCACAGAAGATCAAGTGTGCCGGTCCTGGTTTTAGTGAGAAACATCGCCAACCTGTCCATTTTCTTAGCAAAGACAATCTGTGCAATAGCAACTGAACAAATTGACTTTAAAAACTATTTCTTATAGAAGTGAAGCCTACACTAAGCAAATACATGAGTACCATGGTTCAAGTTTCTGCCAGTGTAGAAATGGTATTTAGAAATCCAAGGCCTTCCTAGATACACACCTTACTGGCTGAATCAACGTCCCGCAAATGCCGAAAACTAGTGCCAAGTTCACAGTGGCCATCAAGATAAACTTTTAAAATTTATTTTCAGATGAATATGTTGGTACAAATGATGAGGTTACACTGTTTGCATCTGTTAGGTAAAGTTCAAGTTGTAGTTGAGTCGTTCATCCAGGGGGTGTGCTGCATACCCTTACTTTGCGCCCATTAGGCAAGAGCTCACGAATCCTCCTTTCTCCTCCCCTCTCCCTTTTCCCCCTCCACTTGAATTTAACTGTGTTTTTCCCTCATGTAGGGGTGCAGTTGTTGATCTATTGGTTTCATATTAGTATTGCATATACTGGATACTTGCTTTTCCATTCTTGTGATGTAAGTTCAAAGCAGTAGGTGTTAAATTCACTTCGTGGTTTAAACTAGGGTTAACAACAAAATCAGAAAGTAGAAAACCTACATATTGATGGATACCTCAGACTTTCAGACCCAACTCTCCAAAATTTAGCCTTTGAACATAAAAATAAAATATCCACGTGGCCTAATAATACATTTCTGTATCACACCAGAGACAACAAATACCTGGATGATGCCTCTTAGTTTTAGGATAAAGGCCCTTCCAGCCCTAATTTAGACTCAAGTGTATATTAACTATTATGGTGATTACAAAGGACCGAACAGGCTCTAACTTAGCTTATCCTACCATAGATGACTTAGTCAACTATTTTATTACTAGCTAACACACAATGTAAGAGAAATAATAATTAGCTAAAAGTCTCTCTTACCCACACCATTACTCAGAGATGACATGCCTGTCGGTAATCTGAACTTGCCGATTCTGGCTCAGGGATAAGCCCAAAGGAATATCCTTTAAGCCTGACTGGACAAAATAGGCAGCAACATCATCTATTTACTTCAAAAATGAAGAAACAAAACACCACAGTGGCTCAAAGTCTTCCGGTCCAGCTGGTGGCCCGACTGGAGCCTGCAGCTCTTGACACCTCACTCTGGGCTCTTTCTGTGGCACTGTAACACCCCACAACACGAATGACATCAGACCATTCAGCCTCAGGATGAGCTGTAGCTAAGTGTTAAGTGTTTATTATGTACCAGGCAGTTTGGGTTAAGCATCTTGTAAACACTGGTTCATCAAAACATCCCAACAATCTAACACTGCACACCAAGGAACTGGGGCTTGCCTGGGGTCAGATGGCTCAGAGGTGTCTAGTCTGGACCTCAAAGTGTGTGCCGGTGGGAGTGGTCCACACCTCCCTCCTCCCTATTCTATGATTCACACAGAATCATAATAAAGGCCTTGAAAAGAACTACAGTGAAGAGCAACACTGAGCTGTATGTGACCCACCAGTTTCAAACTTTGACCATGGAATTTGCTCCCCCAGAATATCAGTTTAACATTGTTCAGACCTAGCATTCTTGGCATCATAAATGGGGAAAAAACTGCATTGAGAGTTAAGAGCTCTGGTTTAACAGTTTGTTCTCTGTATGATGTCCTGCAAATCTCCTACAGGGAGGATGCCTGGAGGCACGTACACCAATTGCCATTTGTTAATTTTTAGTAACACCTTTATCTCTAGCAAGCAGGTGCCCCATCCAAACTAAAACTGTGACAGAAGGCAAGGAGCCTATGCTTATTGTTAGAAAAAGATACTGCCGTCATTAAATATGTTAGATACAGCTGAGTTATAAGCACATACTGTTATCTTTATGAGCACTTTTTTTTAAATTTATTTTTTCTATCAAGCTTGACAACATATACAAGCACTTATTTTAAAGGTTTGTTTATAGAGAACAATCCGGTACCTAACAATTTCCCAGGCTTATCTTACTGTCTGGGATATACAACATACAGAACATCCACAGAAAAAAGCTGAGGCCAAAGGTGAGGCCACAAGTGAAAAAATTCTCAAATATTCCTACTTAAGAAATTCTTAAGTCTTTCATTCAGAACTGCCTCAGACACTTACACTAGTCCTGAATTAATTACATACACACAGAACATTAATGTCTCTTAAGAAACACTTCAACGTACATTCCACAAAGTGAGGAAGAAATTAAATGATTTACCCATGGATATTAGGAAGAGAAACCCACTTCTGAATAATAAAAACCCAGTTATAAAGGTAGACTCATATTTGGGTGTGAAGTGTGAAGCGCCAGGATAATGAGGCTGGTCATAACAATGTCAAATCATATGCAGCTTTGGAGCAATTTCACCAGTTCCATGAAGCTTTTGAAATGACCCAAGGCCTGGAAGATTACAGATTCCTCCTATTCATCTACAGTCCTTCAGGTCTGAACTACTCATTTGGGACTGGCCGCTGATATTGGTTTCCCTGCTGGATGCCTCCTACAGAGTGGGGGCCCTTATCTCGCCTCTTAGGAGGTGTGTTCCTTGAAGAGGCCCAAGACCAAGAACAGACCTAGGGCTCTCTGCATCCCCTCCTTTGCCTGCCATCTCCCTTTTGGAACCTATATGGCAAAGGCCCAAACAAAAGTGAAAGAAAGCACATTTTTTCTGAGGGGCTGAATCCCAGTTTTAAGCCATCTGGTAAAAGGAAATAACCATGCCTTTTAAAGAAGTTACCTGGTTGCCCCACATTTGGGAGAAGTACATTAATGTTCTCTTACGTGGTGTCAAAAAAAAAAAAAAAAAAAAAAGCAAATATGTTCTCCAGATTCAGGTAAGTACAAAGGAAGAAAATCTTACATCTCTTTTCATGGCTAAATAGTATTCCATATGCATATACCACAGCTTGTTTATCCATTCGTGGATTGATGGGCACTTGGGTTGATTCTCCACCTTGGCGATTATGAACTGAGCTGCAATAAACATTCTAATGCAAATGTCCTTATGGTAAAATAATTTTTTTTCTAGGTAGATACCTAGAAATGAGATTGTGGAGTCAAATAGAGCCATCACTCATACGAAACCAAGAGATGAACAACTGCTCTCCCACGTAAGAGAAAAACACAACATTCAAACAGGGGAGGAGGGGAAGAGGAGGGAGGGGTTGGGTGTGACCCCACCTACCTGGCACACGTAGGGTATATGGCACACCTCCTGGGGAAGGGCTCAACTACAACTCTGACCCTACCGAGCAAACGCAAACAGTGTAACCAAATTGTCTGTACCCTCACATCAATCTGGGAAAAATAAAAAGGCAGGCTGGAATTCCGCCTCATTTTGTGAGGAGGACTGCCAGGAAAGGTGTGACCTTGGAAGAAACTCCAACTCATTAAGAAGCCTCCAATGAGCCAGGCACAGCCCTGGTCTACGGAGAACATTTAGATGGCTGAGAAGTGTTTTTAAAAGTAACACTGAGTTAGTGTACTTAACTGTAGAAATTCCCCTCTTTGTTTAAAAAAATAACTAAAAATAACTAAGCCAACAGAGCTCAAATAAAATCTTTGTTTAATAAAATACTCAGTGCAATTATTAGCAATGACCCTCCTCACGCCCCACCCCAACAAAATCTTTTCAGAGGATTGTTCAGATCATCTAAAACTTGTATTTATGATTTAATATAATCAACATTTCCCAAAAAATTGCCTCACCATATGCATGTTGGTGCCACAGAATGATTTTCCTTCCTTTGGTGTTTGTTCATTGATCCTACGGAAGAGTACGGAGCTCAGTAAGTGGTCTGTTGGGCAAATTAAACAGCATCTTAGATGACGATCCAGAAAGATCTTGCGTGCTTATTTACCTGAGTCACGCACCCTTCCCCTGCTCCTAAGCAGTATGACACACAAAGCAGGATCCAAGTTCCTGCCGCGTTTCTTTTTAACTTGGTACCAGTGAGCAGCCCAATCACTCGCCTACCAATCACTCTTATCACCAGCTCACCATTCTACAAACCCTGGTGATCCAAAACCCTCAGTGGTTACTACCACCATCTCACAGCTGAAAAAAACCAGCTGAAAGACATCCATACCGCTGCACCCAAGTTCTTGCCACACTCCATACTTTATCACCTAGAATAATTAGAGACAACTAATTAAAAGCAAAATATGCGACCCGGAGAGAATTTTCACTTTATGCCCTTCTGTAACTTTTGAAGTTTGAAACACCTGCGTTACAAAATTCAATCAACATGTTTCTTAAAGAATATCCTTGCTGAAAATTGGCTTATTGCTAACACTTCCTCCTCAGCAACAAGGAAACAGGCAACAAGGAGACAAAAAAACAAAAACAAAAACAAACGCTGAACACACTGACAAGTCTTACTTCTGTTTGTAGCAATGCGTTCAGATTCTTGACCCATAGAGAGAAGGGAAGCCACTTTTGTCTTCAATTAAATTTTTTGGCAACAAAAATAGGGATCTATGAAGCAGTGCACACTAACACACCGCCTGGGACTTCGGGTGGGATCATGTTGAATATTCGTGACACACAAAAGGAAAAAGTTCATTACTTACAGATGTGCTCCGCGCTGTGCTTTCTTCCTTTTTTGGAATATCAAACAGAGGGAAGCAAGATGTTTGCAGCCATGTTATTATAAGCACTGTGCCTCTTCCCCTCCCAAACTAGAATATTCCAGCATTTATTTTGCTTTCCATATGACCACAGTTTAGACTAGAGTAAAAATAGAAGTTGTGTGAGCCTAACCTGAAAAGTTCCAAGTGCTGGAGAGGGTCAGTATTAATAAATTCTAACTGAAGTAATGAGATTCTGTTTCCTGGTGGAGTTCGGCAGGAGAAAGGGGAAAAAATATATTTGGAATTTATTTCTTATTCAGAAATGTTTTGTAAAAACTACCATGAAGGAACAGACCCCAAATCAAGCACAAGAAGCCAACAGGCTCTGGTTTAGATTTAATAATTCACCCTATGAGTTTTTCAATGGCTATAATCCTAGCACATGTATTCTCCCTCCTATACAGGGGCTGGCAGATGCTATAGGAAGCTTATGGGGCAGGAAGATGGGAAAGACCTTGGGTGCCAAGGGCAGACCACGCCTTTCCAGACTACAGCTGATGTTGCAGAAAGAATCTGACTACTGAGACGGTATTTCAGAGGTCTGAGCTAGAAGTGAGTTTGAATGTCAATAGGAATTTGGGACACTCTACTTCTGGTCTGTAAAGGGAAGCTTTGATTATTTGAAAGACTCCAACTAACAAAAATTGGCATAAAACCTTTGGCAATCATACTGCAGATATAGTTTAAGAAGTTATGAAACCTTTTATACCATTTAACCAGACATTTCTTCTCCCAGCAATTAGCCTAAGGAAAACTCCCAAAACCAAATAAAATTAGGGTGTGTACTACTGCCTTAAAGCAAAAAATCACTGAAACAACCTAAATATCTAACTATGGGGGACTGGCTATGTTTGATACATTATTATGTATGATATGTTAGTTTTCTCAATAACACATTAACAATCATATACTAACAGCACTAAAAAATACTTATGACAACACATTAAGTTTGAAAAGCATATACTTTAAAAAGGTTTTCTAATAATTATAATTCTATTAGTATTTCATATAGATTCGGCCAAGCTTTGAAAGGGAAATGGAAAATGAAAAAGAAAGGGTTAGTATGGTGGGTTTGTAGGTGATTTCTTTCCTAATTGGTATATTACTATTATATTTTTACAATGAATATATATTTCTAAAAGCATGGACGGCACATGACCAAACAGGCACAAATGACAAGGGACCCCTTTCTAGACATCAACAGTGCAAATGAACTTCTGAAAACAAATTTATTAATGGTTAATACATGTAAACACAGACATGTACAAATTATGTATAAAGAATCTAAAGACAGCATTATTGAAATAAATGGGTGTGTTTAAGTGATAAGTATTTAAAAAAACCCCACACTTCAGGAAAGTGTCACTGAATCACAGAACAGTGCCTGGGCCACTCCTAATCCATTTCATCTGAGGTCACAAAGGCAATAGGTCTAAGAATTATGGGTATTTAATCGCAAGATCCCAGGTTTGAAGAATTCCTAGGTCTAATTAACCCATCTCATTAGCTGCTTCTTGCTCAAGCAGAAGAAGCCATGCCAAGTCAAGGGAAGGCTGATAGGTTTCCTGTGTGCAAACTCCCTTCTAGCTTAGCCCCAGCCCGTGGGGCCCACGCTGGCCAAGGCCTGTCCCCTGACACACCTGCAGGGCTGACTGACAGTGAAAGGGCAGATGTTCCACTTTGCTTCTGGATTTCAATACTCTTCTATTACACTTAACCTTGTCTATTTTTGAATGGGAGCCTCTGCTTCTGCTAAGTAAAGGAAAGATTTACAGATGACAGTGACTCCCTGAGGTGCTTTTTTTTGAGAGAGAGAGAGAGAGAGAAAGAGAGAGAGGGACTGACTTGCTCTGTTGCCCACGCTAAAATGCAGTGGAATCATCACAACTCATCACAACCTCTAACTTCTGGGCTCAAGCAATCCTCCTGCCTCAGCCTCCCATGAAGCTGGGACTACAAGTGTACTCCATCTCATCCAGCTAACTTTTTTACTTTTTGTGGAGAATGGATTTCGCCATATTGCTCAAGATGGTTTCAAACACCTGGGCCTCCCAAAGTGCTAGGATTAGAGGGGTGAGCCAGCCTCCCCAGCCTAGAAGGTATTTTTAAATGAAGACGACATCACAGCTGGTTTCTTGTATTATAGATTGAAAAAGTGTCAGCACTTTCCAAAAACCCTTTAAACATGTAAAAATCGAAACAAAAGCAACAAAGCTAGAAAAGAGAGGATAAATCAAAGGTGACACCACTGATTTCAAAGCTGGAGTTAAAGTCTGTTCTGAATGGTGGGCTTTTAATACCTGGTGTCAAGTGACCGTGGCAGGCTGCCCTGTGTGTACCCAAAGGATTATTCACATTCCTGATGTCTAGTGGAAAAGCACTCTGGTTCTGCCCAAGACTCAGAGCCCCAGGCCCTGCATTTCTCTTTGTTATATAAAGGAAATGTTTTTGACCAAACTTTTTAATCAAATAAAATAAACAATGATACCCAACCAGCTTTTAAAGAAATGATTTCCTTGAAAGAAGATCCCGGAAAGGATTTAAAGGCATTATAGTATGTTATGAAATTCATCAGAGACCCAGTGCATGAAATTCCCAAGGGAACGAAGCCTCCTCCAAGCCACACGGCAGAACCTGGGGCAGGAGCATGAGCTCCAGAAATGAATGTTCTTCACACAGTGTACTGACGGCCACGTGGCCTCTGTCCTTGAAGCAAACCCATTTCAGAAAGCACTTCTGTTGGTGTGCTGAAGTGTCCTATACTTTATCTGAAGATGATGTTACTAGCATCTAAATAATATCTAGATGCTAAATGAGGAAGGAAAAAAAGCTGTAGACAGTAATATTTTTTCCACCAATAGATAAACATTTCATCAGCTGTGCAAACTGACATATGGCCAAAGCCTTCAAAAATCTAAAAGGTCACTTAATACAGCCCAATGCTACCTTCTGTCTTTCTAGTCCTCAGTGGAATCTACGTAAGAAAACAATCTGCCCTAGTGCTGGTGAAGTCATAGAGCACACTCTTATCCTTAGGAGGGTTGTAGAGGATGAGAGGAAAGACCAAACTTGAAAGATGGTAAAATTACATGTTCAATTAAAAAATAACATTTAAAAAGTAAAATATGTAAAAAAAAAAGCATGTATCATTATTATTTTTTGCCTCCAAATGACGCTGATGTACAGTAACTGACTGGTAATAACTGAAAGATTCAGTTGGAATACTAGTAAGCATCACATCATAAGAGATGGAATATTTATTTTTCTAAGAATATGGGAGATAAAGAAAAGCAAATAGTTTTGAGTCAAAAATATATCTCAGGAACCCCCCCACCCCAACTCAGTCCAGTAATAAAAGAGGCTCATCAGCTGATTCGGCCAGTCCCGTGGCAAGCCACCCCCAGCCCCCTGTGGTGAGTCAGCACACAAGCGTGCTAAAGAAAAAGTGATGATGTGAAACTCTGAACTATTTTCTAAAAATCCCTACACTCTCCAGGATCTTCAATCCTTCTCAAATTAGGTAATGGGCCACCCCTTTCCTACAAACAGCCTCTATAAAGCAGCCTATGGCCAGGTCAGTGTGAACCCCCCACCACCTTTTTTAGCATGAAAGGCACCTGGACCACCTGTTACCTCTCCATCTTCCTTAGAGACTATACAGCCGTGGTTTTCTACCTTTCTTATCTCATGACACATTCGAACCTACAGTTAAACTTCTGCAGCACACTTAAATTATGCTGATCAAAGATTTTTTTGTTTTGTTCTTTTTTTTATTTAAGTTTTTTTAAATTAAATCATAGCTGCGTACATTAATGCAATCATGGGGTACAATGTGCTGGTTTCATATACAATTTGACATATTTTTATCAAACTGGTTAACATAGCCTTCGTGGCATTTTCTTAGTTATTGTGTTAAGACATTTATATTCTACATTTAGTAAGTTTCACCTGTACCCTTCTAAGATGCAAAGATTTTTTTAAAAAGAATATACTTACTGTGCTTTGAACCCCTTTTGAAAATAATTTAATTAATGATTTTTAAAAATTTTCATGGCACACCTAACATCCTCTCACAGCATACCAGTGTGCCATGGCTCACAGCTTAAAAATCACTGGTATACAGTCTTGCTAAGAATTCAACTCCGAAGCCCAGTCCACGTTAATGGTCTCTTGCTTGGGCTCTGCCACATGCCTGCGGGGATGGGAACAGTTTCTAATAGACTTAACCGTTTCCAGACAGCGCCTCTACCACAGAGTTTATTTAACTGGTGTGAGATCAGCGCGCAACCTATGAAGAACGGGGTCACGGTGTTCCCTTGAGAGATGCCAAATGACAATGTATCAACTCCTCTCGGCCTTAAGACAACAGCTGAGGACATGGTTTGGGGGCTACACCTTCTATCCCATTTTCCCTAAATGTGACAGACACACCTGGCTTTGGCCAATGCTCTGGAACACAGACCTCTTTCTGACTCCCCCTTCCTGCTGCTTACCCTTACACACTGCCTGCAGAAAAATGACATGTGTCTTGCCCCTCCTGCTTTGGAGGCTGAAAAATGAGGCTGAATGATTGCAGCTGCCATGGTAACCTCTTTGGCATGCATGCCAGCAACTCCTCACCTAAGGGCCCCCTCCCCCCGCAGGGCTGCCCTGGCCCACCACGATGGCCACAATCCCTTCAAGTGGTCGCATTGCAGGGAGGCCCCCATGGAAACCCATTTGGAACTGTTCAAGCTCATACCAAAGAATGATGTTTTTAATACAGATTGTTCTTTTTAAAATCCCTTATAAAAGGAACTGTAATCAATTGTGCTGGGGTGCTCTGTAAAAAGCTGCCATTTGGAAAGCCCTAATATTGATTCTATTCCCTTTCGCAGCTTTTAAGAAAACAATCCCATGCTAAGAAACCATAATCAATACTTCTAGACTTTACTAACGTGAAAAAGTAGCTAAATGAAAATGTATTTTTTTTAAATCACACAAAAAATCACAGCAGATAGTAGAAACCCATCAGTTATCCCGCCATTCACTTCAGGGCCAACATGTTTGTTTTTTTAAAAAAGCAAATGTCAGTTGAACAAATTCAATAATTACTAAATAATGATTAAAACTCAGCAACTCTTAGAAGGTGACACTAAAAGACTAAGGGGAAATCTGTCTTCATTTGAGATCTGGTATTTCCAATTTTTAATGTGTAAGATAATACACCATTTTCTTTGTGCCTATTCTTAGAGAAAACTATCAATTCTAGGCCTGTGTTTAAGGACAGCTGTGATTTCAAGTGGTCACATCCTGACTGAACTTTCAAATAACAGAATATCTTAAGTCTTTTCATAGGAAGAGGTAGATATTATTATTCTGTCAAATTCTCCTTTTCACACTAGGCCTCTTAGAAATTCAAGCATTTCTAAAGGCAAAAAGTCAATATTTAAAGCTACAATGTGTGGAAAGAGCAATTTGCCATTTTCACTTTAAAAGAAAAGTTAAAAAAAACTCTCACCAGCATTAACAGTCAATTTCCTGATCAGACATTATTAAGGGAAAGCACAATTTAATGTAATGTCTGTTATCTATACTTCTGTTGAGAAGAAAAAAAAACTTAAGACTTTATTAAAATGTCATCCATTAAATACATAACTAAAATTTACATAGTCTGACAGCCCATAATACTTTGTGTCAGCCTGGCACCTACCATGTGGATGAAATTAGATCTGATCAAACAGCTGGCAAAAAAGCAAAACACTGCCATTTGCTTTGCTCCCAAATAAGAGTAATTTCAATTTCAGGGGAGTGAGCCACACTTTTATACCAAATATCTGATACTCATTCAGGTTTCCCATTCCTGGTACCGACAGCACAGGAGTTTACTGAGGGGGATGGGTATATAATTTGCAAATTTAGTAGTTGAGAAGTGTAACTCCCTTTCCACACCCATCTCATCCCCCCAAATTAGAGAAGGCCCCTGCTTTTTCTTTCTTTCTTTCTTCTTCTTCTTCTTTTTTTTTTAAATCAAACCAGCTCTCTGTAAAACTCCTTAACACTAGCTGATCAAGGGCCTACCCTGTTGTCAACCACACCGCCTGGGGCTGTCCCACAGCGCGCATTTCACAGCTTCCCTGGCCTGGGCAGCCTTTTTATCCCCAGTAAGTCATCTTAAGCAACTGTTCTCCAGCAAACAGATCTCTGGGCTTCATCTCTTCCATTGTAAAAATTTTTGCTGCGCAAAAGAGCTAAGCATTAAAGGGAAAGCAGAATCAGATCGGTCAACTGATTTCTATCCCATCCTTCCATCTGAATGCTTTTATTTGAATCAGGGCTAGCCAGTAAAATTTTCTGGGATGATGGAAATGTTCCACATCGGCATTGTCCAAAATAATAGCCACTAGCCATGTACAGGTATCAAGCAGTTAAAATGTGGTCAGTACAACTGAGGAACTGCATTTTTTATTTACTTTCAATCAAGTTTGAATAGCTACATGTGGCTAGTGGCTGCCCTACCTGTACCAGACAGTATAGTTCTAAAGAGAATTCTTAAACCACCATCGGAAGCCTGGACACATCAAAGTCATCTACTTCTGGGCTAAGAGGCTGCAGAGTTAAATGCTTTCTCCGTCAACAATAACTGCATGTTAGCGGAAGTTAGTGGAAGTTAGTGCCTAACAACATAATTGCCTTTTCCATCACAACTCCCCCTTGGCACTATGTACCCGGCAGAAAAATTAAGGAGCCTATATTACTGAGTTATTTAATGACTATCAGACAACTGAAATGTTCTATCATTTGTTTAAAAGTAAAACAGCAAGCCTGATGAACAGACAGATGAACTGTGGTACAGCCATATGATGGGATATTATTTGGCAATGAAAAGACACAAGCTATTAAACCACCAAAAGATACAGAGGAAAGTTAAATGCATATTGCTAAGTAAGAGAAGCCAATCTGAAAAGGCTCCCCACTGCATGATTCCAAGTAGATGACATTTTGGAAGAGGCAAAAGTAGAAAGTAAAGAAATGAGTAGTTGTAATGAGTAAATGAGTATAAAAAGAGGGAGGAATAAATAGGGGAAGCACAGGGGAGTTTCAGGGCAGGGAAACAACTCTGTGTGATACCATAAATAGTGGATACATACCATGATGCGTTTGTCAAAACCCACAGAACTCTACAAAGTGTGAACTTCTCTATAAACGAAATGTATTGATACTGGTTCATTAATTGCAACAATGTACCACACTAATAATACAAGATGTGTTAGTATCTGATAATAGGGGAAACAGGTGGGCTAGAGTGGGTTTATGGAACATACTATCTGCTCGATTCTTTAGTAAATCTAAGACTGTACCCAAAAAAGTCTATTAATTATCACCAAGTCCAAATCCCTGGAGAACTCATGAGGTCTGCCCATATTCTGCCCTGAGCAATGGTCCCTTCTATAAGTGACAAGAGGTTTTTGACAAACCAGCATGTAAGAGAGATGGTTCCTGGGCTAACAATGTGTGCGCTTAACTGCCTCACCTCCACGGCATCACACTCAATTAGCTTCACCAAAAAAATGGCACATTCCTGAACTTCCAGAAGTTATGAAAGGCCAATTTACAGTTAGGATGAGTATTATTAATTCTCATTCATTCATTCTTGCCTACAATGCTCCATCAAGTAGGAAAAGAAACTGCCAAAAACAGGGAAGGGTAGTCTTCTCTTAAAAATGGCTTATTTGTCAACAACTATTAAACAAGGGGGTGCACCACTGTTCTATCCATGTAAGCCAGTACAATTGCTGGGGTATGTCTAAATGAATTAATAAACTGTAGAGGACAAAAACTCTCGCAGATCTTGTCTTGAGACAACTAAGAAATCTAAATATGGGCTGGATATTAGAAAATACTATGGAATCATCAACTTTCTTAGATGAGATTGTGTTTTGTCCTTACTCAGAGATAGATGTTAAAGTCTTCAGGTGTGCAGTTTGCTGACCAAAATTTACTACCATTGGTATCATTTAAAAAAAATATATATATAAATATAATAAAGCAAATACTTGGTAAGACACTCCAATTATCAAGTTTAGGTGGAAGACATCATTCTACTCTTTCAACTTTTCTATATATTTGAGAATTCATAAGTTACAAGTTGGAGGGGGATAGGGAGAACTCCAGTTAAAAATTTTTCAGATGACAACAAAGCTGATTATAAGGCAAAGAATTTATCTCTAACGGGAACACAAAATGCTGCCTTTGTACCAGGTGGAAGAGTTGAGCTGAATGTCACTAAAAATTACCCCAGACTGTGGTTTAGCTGTCTTCAACAAAATTGGGCCCACAAAAAGACTGTGGGATGGTGATGGTGGTGGTGGGTGATGAGATAGTCTGCTGGGAGGGAAGGGAGCTATGAACTTGACAAATAACAGGGCCCTAAAGGGAAGAAGTTTCTTTGACAATAGAGAGGAGAAAGACATAAAGTTAAACAAGAGAGGCATCTCCATGAGGGGAGAAAACAAACCCCCTCAAGGTAGGGAATTGCCTTACTAGAACTACAGGTGGAGCAAACTCTTGGATGCCCTTTCATTGTAACAAGTGTCTGGCATGCAGAAGAGGAACAATTCACATGTTAACAATTTAATGGAATTTAAGAGGCTAAGGCAACAGAATTGAAGATAAAAATTACAGGAGGCTGTGAGTGGCTCCTATCTCTGTGAGTGAGATATTACCACCAGGAAAACAAAACACTGCCTCCTTTAACAAGTAAAGGAGGGTGGGGGGAATTATTAAATAGCTTTTGTCAAGACAATGGAATTTAGAACTTCACTCCTATTTCCATCCTCTTAATTTAACTGAACAAGAAATTGGTGGAAACATCAATATCTAAATTATTCGTATATAATATATAAACATATTGAAAGGACAACCTGAAAATTCAAGCCGTACCATTTAGGATTTGTGTACTTTTCTGATTATGATATATTTCAGTGAAAAGTTGACTCAAACAAACAAACAGGAGAGTAACCTGAGTTTTAGGAAACAAATCCTTGCTCCTCGCCACAGCACGTTCTTTAACACGTGTTTTCAATTACACACATTTCTGAGACACACAGCAGGTAGATCTCATGGCTCTTTTTCAGGCACACTTATGTATCTGAGCGCTAAAGCCAAAGCCATGTCAACACTCACTCAGGAATACATTTGCATGGTTTTGCATCTTTTGAGAGGAAAGCAAATCCTTACAGTTTTCATGAAGGAGAAAGACTTTGATTTCTAAACAGAGTAGTAGAAAACATACATGTAATGCAATACATTTTCCATGGTTTGGGGGTTTTCCAAAGAAGTAAAGCACAAAATAAAGATGGGAAGTATTGAGAGTCTTTCTCACAGAACACAGTGAAACTACACTAGAGGCTCTAAGTTTTCAGTAGAAAGCTGTCAGGTATCTGTGGACAGGTGTGTCTCCTGTCATACAGAGTAAGGTTCTTCAGACCGTACAGACAGCAGGCCTGGCAGTGTTACTTTTCAGCCAATGGAGATTGGGTTCCCGGTAACCACAGATAACCACTCTTGCCTGGCTGTTGCTTGGGGGAATGAACAGTTACTTTTGCAAAGAATATTTAAGAGGCAATTATGGTCTAAACTCTGAGTAGCCGAACATCAGCTCTAAATAAGTTCCAGATGGGACAGATGCTGCTATAGACACTTGAATTCACATAAACCACAGGTAAGCTTTCTTGCTGCTGACAAATCAGATGGCTTGTGGTGACAGTGACCTCATTTCACTTCAGATTTCTAGGTGCAGACTCTAGGTCTTCTGGTGGCTCTGCTACCAACTCAGGTTCTCCCCACGAAGATCTAGTTTGTGACCATCCTTTCTAACCCCCCATAAAAGCCAGAGACTGGAGATAGTCCCTAGCCCAGTGGTTCTCAGCCTTCCTAATGCCGCAATGTATTTTCATTGTTAAAAAGGGGTCTCGACCCACAGGTCGAGAACGGCTGCCCTAGCCTAAAGAGTCTGGCCACGCTGTATCTACTTAAGAGTTAATTTGTTTATTCACTGAGCACCTACTATGTGCAGGGTGTGTAGAAAGCTGCTGAGATCACAAAGCTGAAGATGAGTTAATGCTAGCTGTGCAGAGGGGAGGAGGTGCGGAGGGCAGGAAAACAGAGGGAAGTGGGGCACAGGGAACACAGGCATTTAGGAGGCCAAGGCAGGACGAAGGATTCTGAGGAGTCCTAGTTCTGCACGGTGGAGGGCAGGGTGTGTGTTCAGGAAGGATGGTATGAGATAAGGCTGATGAAGGACCTTTGGGGAAATACTAGGGAATTTATGTTTATTCCGTAAGCAAATGAGGAACTTCAAGGGGAAGGTCAAATGTGTATGTTTGGGAAGATTAGACTGAGAGGAGCTTGACTGGAGATGGGGTGATGAGTCAAATTGTGGCAGGAATTGGGTAACAAGAGCTAAATCAAAGAAGGAATAGAACGGTCAGGATAGGTGAAATCTACAGGTTCTGTCAACCAACTGAATGAGGAATGAGTAAGATAAGATTTTTTGTTAGTGACATCAGTCACTGCTGTCCTTACAGAGCATTTGTTTGTTGAGAAGTGTTACCACTTTACACGGATGAGACCCTACCCCACCCTGAATCCTCCGAAGATGTAGGTATCAGCCATTAAACAGCTGTGGAACCTGAGGCTTTGTGGTCACACTGTTTGCCCATCACATGAAGCCTAAGGATAGTACCAGGTTTCCGATGTGGGCTCCTGGCTGAGGGCAGAGCCCTTTGCTAACATCAGGCATACAGGAAATGAGTGCGGGGCTCAGACAACAAGTCGAATTTGAGACTGATGAGTTGTGAGAATGGAGGAGGCAGGACCTTACCAGTGTGAGTTACTAAACTGAAAAACAGAAATGACACTTGACAGAGGACTGTTTTCTCCACTTACGCTGAGTGACTGGATTCTTGGGGTCCTTTTGGCCATTTGTCAGAAAGTTAGGTAACACGATAGTTGTGAAGTCAAAACCTGAACTGAAACTCCAAGGTTAAGTTTATCAATAAAACCAGAAAGTAATAATGTCAATCTCCTGAATTTCATATGAAGATTAAAGAGACAAAAATGTGTGGAACAGCTAATATAAACTATAAAAAATACAAACAACTATTTATATTTGTGTAGATGCATTTGCTCTAGTAGGCAGATAAAACAGTCATTGTTCCTCAAACTCAAGCCACTTTTGGGAGGTCACACAGCTTCCTAAGTCTGTGTCACAGCTAGTCATGAAGATCTGGCCAATCTTGACAGGAACAAAACAAACGAAGCTCATCATTAGGACTGGAAAAAAAAAAAAATGAAGACAGGATCTAGACCTAACCCCACCTTCAAATAAGTCTGCTGTGATAAGAAGTTCCTTGAAGTGACAAAGTGCTCAATTAACGTAGTTAATGACCATTCTTATAGCTGCTTCTCTGACAGCAGTGAAGCTACAGAAGTGGACCATGTTACGTGCAGAGCTGCGAAATCTTCCAGAAATCGCGGATGATTTCTGGGCATAGATTTCTGGCTTGTGGCTCAGATATCAATAATTATATAACACGGGGTAGAACAAGGCTTTTTTGTCTTTAGCCAATTAGCTTACACAGCATCTAGGCTATGAGGAAATCTCTAGTCATCCCCGGAGAGCACAAAGTATCCAGTCAACTTTTAAACTCAGCACAGCCCGAGGAAACCACATGCAGTCACCTTCCCATTGTACACCCCCTGAGATGCCACTAAAACTGTTTGGCTGGGGAGCTCAAATATGACACAGAACACCTTCACAAAAGACCAGCACGCAAGGCAGTAGCATTATCGCTGGCTGGACTCCCTGGTCCCCAGCAGGCAGCCAGAGATGTTTCAAATCCCAGAAAATGTTTTCATGAAATGAAAGGTTTTAGGTATTAACCGTCTTCCCCTTTAAAATGAACGTTTTCCACCAGGGGCTCAAGAGTCAAACACCATTAAGCAAGAGATTCATTCTGCAGTAACTCCTGTGGGGTCAGCTCTCATTGTCCCAGACCTCCTGCTCCAGGAAAAGCAGTAATAACATAAAATGAGGCCACCAAGGTGGATTTGGGGAACAGAACGGAGTGGCAGCTGCCACCACGAGACTGCCTGAGCCAGCGCCAACAGTCGTCAATACAAGGATAAACAAACCCCAATTTACCTTCTTAACAACCCTCTCCTACCGAGAAAGCCAACCCTGTAATTTACTTGTCCTGAGCTAAGACCTTTCCAGAAAGAAAAGTCTACCTGCACAATAATAATAAATGCCCCGTGACTTTATAGAGCCAGGACGGAAAGGTGCTAATGATACTATTATCCCTCCCTGCGGGTTCCAAAAGCCACCAAACAGACAAAGACAGAGGTTTATGAAATAGGAAATGTTAAAGGGGCTGCCTTCAGGATTGTTTTATTACTTCTGACAGTTTTAGTTTGTGAACAGCTAGGTTTGCTTCCATTTCGACACAGATTTGTTTGGGGCATTGTGTTATACATGCCAGCAGGGTGGAGTGCTGTCCTTGGAGGTACCCAGCAACGCACAAATAATTAGAAAGCAATGCTGTGCATTCTCTGCTAGCAGACCATGCATATCACTGGGGACATGATCAAACCCCCAAACCATAAACACAGAATTAGGCTGGATCATAGGAAAGTGCCATTTTGTAGGTCAGAAATATTAGCAAATTCATACAGTTTAATCTAGATGGGAATTGGGGTTTTTGTATTGCTTTGTTTCTAGTCTCAAGTTTAAAGCACAGCTACAGTAGCCAAACTGTTCACTCTGGTCCTTAAGACCTGCATGATCTGGGCCCTGGCCCCTTCCATCCTTAACTCCTCCCAACTCCCCAAACATACAAATGTGTACCCACCCCTGGGTCTTTGCACAGCTCTCCCTAATGCCTGAAACTCTTACCTAAAGCCTGTTGTGTGGTCAGTTCCTTCTCATGTCACAGGACCAAATGTGACTTCCTCAAAAGAGGTTCCCAGACCAGTTTACTCCTTACTCTCTACCACAGCACCATCCGACAGGAATGGACGGTGAACCACCATGTACGCAATTTGTTACTTTTTAACAGCCACATTTTTAAGAAGTACTATCTTTTAAAAATTATTTTTAAAGATATGGTACAATATACAAAAAATCTGCCATTTTAACTAGTTGTAAGTATATAGTTCAGTGGCATTAAGGACATTTACTGTGTGCAGCCACCATCATCATCTCAAACCAAAACTCTGCATGCATGAAACAGTAACTCCCTCTTCTCCCTTCCTTGAGTCCTATTCCATATCTCTATGAACTTGACTTTCCCAGGTACCTCATATGTTGAATAATGCCATGTATTTGCTCTTTTGTGCCTAGCTTATTTCACTTAGCAATCATTTTGATAACATATTCTGTGTAAGTGAATGTAAAAATTTATTTTAGCATGTAATCAATGAAAATTGTTAATGAGATCTTTTATATTTTTCAAACTAAGTTCAAATCCCAGGATATATTTGACACTTTGCATTTCTCCATTTGGACGGGCTACGTTTCAAGTGCCCAGTGAACACATGTGCTTAGCGGCTACTGCAGCGGAAGACAGCACAGGTCTATTTCATTAGCTGGTTTTGTTCTCCATCTGAAATGACTTTTTTCTTTGTAAGTCTACATACTTCTCTACCTCTCCTCAGTCAATATAAGTTCCCCAAGGGCAGAACTTATGGGGTTCTTCCCCCCTTGCTCTGAACGAAGCATGTATTAATAAAATCATATAAATATTTCTAGACAAATGTCTTTAAGGCAGATGCTTTTGGAAATGACTCTGTCTCTAAAATATCACTGTGATCTTGTACTGTCTGAAATAGACGCCGTACTATCTCAGGAAGGCTAAGGAGCAGCTTGGGACAGCAGCTTAAAGTCTGGCACAGACCTGCTGGTTCTGCCACTTATCAACCGTGGGAGCTCTCTGAACCTCAGGTTCTTCATCTATAAAATGGGGATGATAAGACAGGAATAATGCCCACCTCATAGGGCTGCCAAGAGCATTAAATCAGTTCACATTTATGAAACACTCTGAACAGTGCCCGGCACTTAGTAAATGCACTGAGTGTTCGTTAGACCAATACATTATGCTAATAGGGAAGAATTCTCATTTCTCAATTGCAGTTTGAAAAGAAAATGGCATCTTATTATAAAAGTCTTATGTTTTGGCATGTTCTGCCACCTTTAATGTGATTAAGAATTCACAAGAATAATTTAGTTGCCATTTCAGGGGTGACTTTGCACCGTTCCAGGCGACCTTCCCCTTCAAGTCCATCTACACAGCAGTGTCAGGACTGCTTTCCCTGAGAGCACAGAGCCTTACCCACTCCCCATGTTTTACGCAGTAACAGCTCCCACTGCCTCCAGGACCCAGTGTCAACGTGCCAGCCAGAGGCAAGGAGCAAAGGGAATGACCTGGGAGAAGGCACTGGCTTCTCAAGCCTCAGGGTCTTCATCTCTAAAATGGAGTGGTAAGAGCACCTATTTCATAGGTTGTTGAAAGATCATGTTAACGTGTGCCAAGCACGTTTACAATGCCTAACACAGAGTACATCCAACATCACCCATTACTACGAAAGGGCCCTCCAACTTTCACATCTTCATTCAAATTCATTCAGCAAATATTCAAGCACCTGCTATTTTCTAAGCACTGTGTCTATGTGGTTCTCGCTTGTACAGGAGCTTCCAGTCAGGTAGTGGAGACACAGAAGAGCCAGTGATAACCTAGGGGGGAGATGCTCTGCTAAAGATGGTGCATTATAGTCTAGGACCCCGCGGCAAGGGCACATAATCCAGTTTTGGGGGGGTGTTCAGGGAAGTGTTTCATGGAGACGGAGGAATGGTTATTGAGACTGAGAAGGAAAGAGACAGGGTGAGCAGGAAAGAACATTCTATCATTCCTATGATAGACGTGACACCCAATGACCTTTCATTACTCGTCACACCTCTTACTTGCACTGCACTGGTTTATGTCAGCTCCCCACTTACCTGTTCCCCTACTATGAAGCAATAAATGTTCACTGAACAGATTCACTTTTCTCCTAGCTGCTCTTAGGACTAAAGATGCACATGCCCAAGATGGTGGCCTTAGCTATGATCCTAGACCAGGACTGGACCAACCAGCTCCCAGCTCCAGCAGGCCTGCGCTCAATTACAGTATCTGACCAGTTCACATCTCCAAACCTGCAGACACAAGAAAAAGGATGGCACTTTGTCTCTGCCATATTTATTTTTACCTATGAATAATGAACTCCAAGCAAGGCTGGCATGGTGGCTCACGCCTATAATCCCAGTACTTTGGGAGGCCAAAGTGGAAGGGCCTCTTGAGGCCAGGAGTTTGAGACCAGCCTGGGCAATACAACAAGACTCTGTTTCTACCAAAAGTTTAAAAATTTAGCCAGATGTGGTGGCATACATCTAAAGTCCCAGCTACTCAGGAGGCTGAAGCAGGAGAATTGCTGAATCCCAGGAGTTCAAGCTGTGACCACCAGACAAGTCCCTGTACCTCTCTGACTCACATCCCTCACCACTCCAACTATCTTCTGTCTAGGTAATTCAGACAGAGCTTTGAGACTCCAACACCAGGTCCTAATACAACCATTTTGGGAACTGGACATTTGTTTAGTATCTCTGACAGGTTTTGGTTACATTTTAAGGGAATTTTACAAAAATCAGACTCATTCACGCTATTCCTCCTTTTTGTTTAAACCCTAATTTGGGGTTGACCAAAAATTTTATTCATTATAGTTAACATTTCATTTTCCACCTCATATGATGTATTCTTTCACCACAAAGATGTGCCCCAGGTAATTAAGAGCTTCTGAGGAAGAGAGGAAAAACCCATTGGTTTTCCTGGAGACAGAGCATTTACCTGACTCAAACCTTTGTAATACCAACAATGAAAGTTGAGGCTATTCTCCTTTAAGTTCACTGATGCTAAAATGCAAGAATAAGCTCTACTGCCCTATACTAGGTAAAAAGCCAGTTATCCCAAGGAGGCACAGGTTAAAATACAGACCTTCTAGTGTGCACCAGAGCTGGGGTGGAACAAGAGCCTAGGAGTTTCCTCATTTAAGAAGTGAAGATAGTACCGTTCACTCTAGTTCCACTGGTGGTTATAGTAGCCACAGCCTGCACAGGGAGTGCCTGGCAGTGCCTGGCACATGATAGATGCTCAACGGATGTCACAACCACTTCACCTCTCAGGGTGGGCAATAAAGATTTTTATGGTGAAAATACATTCAGGGAAAAATACCTATGACGACTAAATTATTCTTGTGAATTCTTAATCACATTATAGGTGGCAGAACATGCCAAAAAGTAAGACATTTATAATAAGATGCCATTTTCTTTTCAAACTGCAATTGAGAAATGAAAATTCTTCCCTATCCTTTTGCTACCAGAATTCTTGAAGTCTGGCTTTGATTACACTTTGATCAGAAACTGTTATAGCCATGAAAACTTACTAATAAACTACTGCATACTTAAACTTTAGAAAATAAAGATATATTTTCTTTTCTTTCTTTCTTTCTTTTTTTTTTTTTGATACTTTTTAAGAGATGGTTAATACTTACTAGATTTTTCACTTCTCATTATGATTGCATTTTGCTGGTCTAGGATATGGTCCCTTGAGCATACGTAGAGCTGTGTAGGTTACGTGTGAATTAGCCTCACACAGAGAGGCAGAGGGCCTCTAATTTAAAGGAAAAAAGGAAAGAAAATAGTGACCAATTCTCACATAAATTGGATTTAATTTTGACCAATGTACATTACTTGAACATTAATTTTTAATTCAACTTGTTAATATGTTGTTTAGGATATTGCATCTTCATTTATAAGTGAAATATGTTTGTAATTTGCCTTATCTAGCAATATTTTTTTCCAATTTTATTATCAGGTATATCCAGATGAAGTAGAATGATCTTGAAGTATTTCTTCTTTTTCTATTGTCTATAAGATTTGGCATGATCTGTTTTTTGAAATTATCTTCTATTTTTATTTATAAATATTATTTGTCTATTTTTTGAGACTTTGGAGAAAAAAATAAGAAGTTAACTGGTAACTCCATACTGAACCACAGAGTCAAAGCATTCTATGATAGATGTACTCTTACCTGACAATGTGAATGTTACTTTTTTTGCATTATTATTATTATTATTATAGCTCAATATTTCGTTGCAGCAATCGTCTGATTTCTTTTCTGAATGTATTTATCTTCATTCGTTCTTTATGAGGTTTTGTTTCTAGTCCTTATCTTAAACATTGTTATTGTTATTAAATTTTAAGCCTTAATTTTGTGAAGGCAAAAAGTGGAAACCAAATAAACACATGTATATGTAAAAAAAAGAAAAGAAAAGAAAGACATATTTGAACACACACACACACACACACACAAACACATAAACATACCCTTCCTAAATATAAATACTTGCGAGGGGATTAAAACATGAACACGGAGCCCACACTTCTCAAATTATAGGGTCAGCATGAGTAACAAAAAAGACCGTCAATCTCAGGGAAACTAAGAACAATCAGTAAAAATATTTTTGGCATGTATATAAGCTCACTCATATTTCACATAAAACTGGCAAGTATAATAGTTATTATAAGAGCTCATTTAGACATAAAAATTTACGTCCAAATACAATTTGTTATGGTTAACATTTCATTATTTGCCCATGAAATGCTTGAAAATTCTTGCACAATATTCCTTATCATTCTAATGAATTACCTGTAGTGTTTGCTTCCACACATATCACACCATTAATGGTTTTATAGCTTCATAGCTTTCATAGCTTTATGATGAATTAAACATTCTTAAATAATTTAAGAAAATATTTAAAGGCCATGAGAGAGTTTAAATGTTTACAATCATGAATTTACCAAGGTCAACTCCAATGTTCTGACATGAAACGCACTCTCAAATTAAAGTTCCATATTTCCTTAAGAGAAGAAGTCCATGATAAAGTCAGCCAACAAGGACCATAACCATGTTAAACCACCAGACCTTTCAGTTTGTTGCTTTCCATCCATTTCAGCTAATGTTCACTGGGCAGAGTAGGCAGCAGTGATGACCTGTAATGGGAACAGAACTTCACCTCTAGGGTCCCAGGCAACACCACACAGCTAGTAAGGGATATCCAGAGCAGGAAAGGAGGAAGAAGATTCAAACCCGGGTCTTCTGTGTGGTACACCCCAAAACAATATGGATCTTCTGTGTGGTAACAGCTCAGCTATGCCGTTTGCTTGCAAAACTCTTAACATCACTTCTTCCTGATCATTGATAATTCAAACAACTATTCCTGGACCCTTCACTTCCCGTCCCCAGGGGGAAAATCCCTGCATTGAAATTGTATCCAGTTTCTTCATTGCTGTTATGTATGCAGCCTTCCCTATCAGATTAAGCCTTAGGGAAGGAATGCAGTCCTTCTCCATCTATGCACAAGCTAGGTATGACTGGTGTCCGAAAACTGAGACACAGACGCAAAGGTAACACACTAACACTATGGTTACTGAAGCAACTGCTGCTGGGGTCCCAGATTTTCAACTGTCCCCTCACACTACGCTTCCCACTATGACTCTACCTTAACACAATACCATAGATACATACAGGGTTCATATATATTAACTTACTTACCCAAACCCCTATTAAGATGCAAACTTAATTCATTTCTTCAGCACATAGAAATAATAGAGATTCTATTCAATATGTAGTATAATGATCTTATAAGACCTTGAGATATCTTCTGAATCAATGATTAAGTCAGATTTAGGATGGCCTCAGCCATCAGTATGATTTATCAGAACCTCATTACACTTCCCCATACAATGAGATTGGAAGTTTTCACCTCTAGAAAAAATTGAAACATTTTAACTTTTAAAATGAGTAATTCACAAATAGTAATTATAGACTCACTAACCAGACTAACAATCCCATACATCAATGGGAAAGAGAGATGATTAGAACCTTCTCTAAAGAAGACAGACCACTCACTAGCAAACATGAAAAAGTGCTCATCGTCCCTAACTGTTGGAGATATGCAAAACAAAACCACCCTGAGATATCCACCCCAGCCAGATTGGACCACATTACAAAATCTCAAAACTGCAGGTGCTGACTGGATGGGGAGAGAAAGGAGCACTTTTACACTGCTGGTGGGACTGCAAACAAATGCAGCCTTTCTAAAAGGAAGTATGGAGACTCCTCAAAGAACTCAAGCTACATCTCTCATTTGATCCCCGTCCTCAGGGGATTTACATATACTGACCTTCAGGATTAGCAGATAAGAGGTCTGTCTCTGAGGCAGGCTTTCAGGGCTTCTCAGGCTGCCGGGATCTGGGGTCTCTCAGGCTACACTTTGAAGCGCTAGGGCTGGGGGTTCCTAAGAGATTTGCACCTTTCAGCAAAGGCCCATGGTGCTGCAGTCAATCTCCTCTGATCTTTTCCCGCTCATCCCCCTTGGGGGTCAAGATGCTGTGCAGGCTGTGGATGCAGTGGGCGGCGTCCTGCTGAATACACAGAAGCAGCCAGTCAGCTTTCCGACCTCAGCCATCTTGCCAATCCAATGTCAAGCGGCACTGAAGGGGCAAATCAAGGCGGGTCAGTCCCTGGTGCTACATGGCCGTGAGCATG
>CAUYRH010058506.1:0-10951 GCA_963574655.1 Perodicticus potto
CTTCATATGAAAGCTATAGATTAGCTTCATAGTAGGGCTGAGTACATTGGATACTTTTTCTTCCATTCTTGAGATACTTTGCTAAGAAGAATATGTTCCAGCTCCATCCATGTAAACATAGAAGGTAAATTCTTTACTAAATACTTGAGAATTGGCTGAATGTTAAAATTGTGCCTTGTATCAATTTCATTTTATAAGAAATGGGATTTAATCATTGGAAAATATTTTCCACTCACAAAAAAAGCATTAGAAATCCTAGGTCTTGTTGCCTAAGCAGTAGGTTTTGCCTATCTTCAGATAAAATCTTAGCAAACGTAAGTCAAAGGAGCATTAGTAATTAAAGGACATTGAGATGCCATTGGCAGAGAGAGAGGGCTGTTCCAAAAGGGTGGTTCTTTCATTTATTCAGCCAGCATTTACTGTGTGCCTGTTTTATACTTGAAGTTTTCAAGGCTACCTGGGACATCAGGAAAATTTCATTTTTCTCACCAAAATGCGCGTTGCTTAAGGGCAAACACCATGTCTAAGACAGTGCTCTTAAAATAGTAGGTGCTCTATAAGTATGATTCAATTTGAAGACTTTGCTCTGCTCTCAAGGAGTTCAGCATGTTGGGAGCTCAGAGTTCATGAAAAAGTAGTCATTCCAGGCACAATATGATTAGATGCCAGTGGAGTGTCGTTAAGAGTTCAGTCAAGGACAGCCTAGGAAGTGGGGCTGGAGGTGCTCTCTGAAAGTGTAGGTGATTCACACAGTAGTGAGAAGAGCTGAACAGGGAGAGCATTCTTGATGCAGCAGAGGGGTTGTTCCAGAAGTAGCCGTGGGTCATAAAACATGGAGACCACAGCTCTTAATCCCAGAGGTCTTTGCCAACTAAGATTTTTGGATATTACTTTTAAGCAACCTTGAGTCCAGGGAAGATCCAAATGCCCCTTAAAGCCTTACAATTAGTTCTTTAAAAGAACATAATCCAAAACTTTACATACTATTCTGTATGATTTGAAATCTTGGCAAGTTTGTTGTTGAGAGTAAATCAATGCCTACCATGTTTCTGCCATGTCGGTCTCCATAGTCAACTCCGGATACTCGAAGAATATTCATGAACATGTCCCTGCCTGGTGTAAAGGCAGATGGGGCATCCTTAACTTAAGCTTCTTAAGTCTCTAAACAGAAAAGCTGGTGCCTCTCAGCAGGTGGCCACCACCAAGCTCTTTGTGCTTCGACTGGGAAGTGCTGGGATGGTGGCTGCTCTCCGTAACTGTCTCCCTTGTGACTTCACAGCATGAAGGTGGCTGGAAGGGCAGTCCATGTCACATGCAGGTTCTGAGGAGTCCTGGTGGCAAAGGCTCATGAGGGGCCTGTGTCCCCAGCCTCCAAAGACAGGCTTAACCCACTGCCTTGAACAAGCCCAGGAATTTCTTGGGGGTAGCACAAAGCAGTCTTCACACAAGTCAAGCTTTTCTCTTACGCAAACTGAGGCTTTCTTTTTTTTTAAGTAATATCAAGAGCCAATCTGCTATTGTCCTGAATATCACCTTTGCCATTAAAAGCCTCTCCTTCTGAGCCTTCCTATGACATCCTCACCTTCTCCATAAGTTCTTTCTTGCCCGTTAGAAAGCACCAGAGCCAATGAGTAGGTTTCCTAGAAATCTGACTTTCCTTTAGGGATGCTCTAAGTAGAATACAAGTCTGGCCTCTACCCTGACCATAGCTTCTATACCTGTTCTGTTTCCCTCATGAACTGTTCATTACCTGAAATGGCAGCATGGCTGTTGACAGCTTTTGCCAAAATGGATTTTTACAGTGCTGCACCTCCTAAATCCTCATCTCTCGGAGACGTCAAGGCCAGGCCCCTGCCATCAGTGACCACCAAGCTGATTTCCATGAGCTTCTTTTTTATCATTTATTCCAACCTAGAAGATGTTGAAAAATGACCAGATTAAGCCAGAGCATGTGCCATTAGCATGCTTTCCTTAACATCGTGAGTTTTTCTATGAAGATGAATTCCAAGGCCATTGCTGCCATTATGGTGCTCCAAAATCAGACATAGCTGCTTCACCCCGGACCTGTAGAAGTGCTGTTTTTCCTGGGGTGAAGCCAACTACACAAGCCCTGGTGATGGTTGCAGGTGATGTGTCCATGTCCTTCAGTCCTGGAGTGAAGCAGAGATATTGGCAGGCACAGGCAGGTGTTTCTTTTAATGTTTGAATGGAAACACTCAAACTCTGAGACCCACGCCTGTTCTCCAAGCTTCTTGTGAGGCCTCCCTTTTCTAACCTAAATGTTTCAGACTTAGTCTCCGACTCAAGGAGTTGCAGATTTGGCTTAAATTATCTTTACTTGTAAAGTGGCATTTCACCTTACTTTTGTTTTTCAGGCAAACTTTACTTCAAACACCTTGTAGTTGTAGCTAGGAAAAGTTGCTAACGTTCACGGATTTGCGGATGTGAGGGTTTCACCTTATTACCTCTTTTTTCCTCCATGTCATATTTAATATTAGGGTCCTGTTCCTTTCTTCTCTGCCAAGAAGATGAAAACACTGCTGAAAAATTTCTCACAGTAGAATTAAGTTGTGGGAGGACAGCGGTAGGAACATTTATGTTTTATCCCCGATTAAAGTTGATTGGGTTCTTGGATTTTCTGTAGAGTTTTTGGAGGCGTTTCCCTTTCTTAGAACATCATGTGATTTAGTGGTGATAATTAGGCAGAAACTTGTCTCCCCTACCGATGCCAAGATTATAGAGGGACTTACTCTCACCAGAGACCAGATGACAGCATCCATAGATATTTTTAGAATGGGCCTCCTCATTTATTTGGTCTCATTTCATTTTCCTTGCATTACCAGCTGGTTTCAAACTTATTTATCAGGGTGGGTGGCATCTTCTCCCTACTAATGAAACTCACCAATGGGACAGGACATTTTTTTATTTATTGTTAATTGGCAAATTGCCTAGAAACTGCAAAGTAACACAGCTGTAATTAACACAAAGTAACTGCTGTAATTCCATCAGCAATGTGCTTGCTTTTCCTTCCAGAAGTTTTGCCTAACCTGATGTGTATCACCACATACCCATGAACCTCACACAGCTAACTAAAAGGTCATACTTTAACAATGTAAGAATGATGTGGGCCTCCTCAAAACACTTGCATCATTGAATTTCCCTCTCAATAGCTGGATTTTACTGCTTAATGTGCTCTCCCTACTCTTTCTGTCCTTGACTGAATCAAATAAATGTGCAAACATTGAGCCACATAAGAACCATTAGAAATCTAAAACATCTCTTGATTATTTTTATTATCCCAGTCTTTGTTGTAGTAGTGATTCTGGTGTTTCTCTCAGAAGGATGATTGTATTTCTGTTCAACATTTATCTAGTTCTTTTCTGTTTTCATAGTATTTTACAGTTTGTTTTTCTTCTATCACAGAAAAAGCCTTTCTGTTCTGTGGAGTGGGGATTTTCTTTAATAAATTTGTCCTCCCTAAGACCTGTCTATACCTGGGCCTCCACCTGCTCAACCTGTAGGCATGGAGGCAGTTTCCCAAGCAAGCCTCCCTGGGAGGGCATTGGCTGGGGACCTCAGAGGAAGCTCTAGGACATAGTGTCACAGGAGCCACACCCTCAATCTGCAGAAAGGCAATCAGTGATGATTAGTCCATCTCCTCTTTAATGATGAAGCTCCCTGAAGATTCTGGGCCTTTGATGAGAGAATGGATATTTGGGTTGGGGATTGGTGGTGGTGATTGCTATAGACTGCCCCGCATGGGCCTCCTACCCCTGATTTCAGAGCCTGTTCTCCTCACTGATGCCACTTGAAGGGGTTTGTAGACGCCCTCTCTTCCTTCCCCCCTGTGTTGGCTCAGCCTCAACATTAAAGCAAGCTGCACACTCTGCCTCTGTACTTAGGGAATGAAGTGTGTCACCTTACCATTGTGTACTGGCTTTCGTGGTGAATAATTAACACCAAAGGGAACCGGGGAGGGGCCTGAATTAGGTAATACTTTACAGCTTTTCCCTTGCCACTCACAGTAAGTCAGGATCGGGACCTGGGGACCATAACCCTTTATGACTAATTGCATACTGATGTTAGATTGTGATTTATTAAGTGTTACTGTAAAGGGAAAAACTGATTCCCTTTGCAGGGGACTGTATCTGTGAAGCCCCTACCTGTTCATGCTTTAGAAGGAGGCCCAGGTAATCTACTAACCTAAATTCCTCACAGATACTGACATCTAGCTTGGATATTAGCTTTTTCTCCCTCTGATACCAACAAGCCATTATTTTATAGTCCAAGATAATATTATCTAATAGCCTTACAAAACAAAGAATACTTCCAAAAAACCATCAGCCAGGGAAACTAAATACCAGCAATTAGGTGGGAAGAAGAAGAGACCTTCTTTTCCTGCTTCACTGTCTGTGCCTCCAATAAAAAATCTTAAATTCTTCTATTTGGAGCTATAACAAGGGTAAATATGACCCCGAGCAGGTTACAATTACTACTCAGTCCTGTTGTCTTTGTGGATATTGATTGATAGTGAAAGGTAAGATTGCCGGCAAGTGCGCAGTCACAGAAAAGATCTGAGCCACATGCATGTGAAAATTCCCAGTGAACATAGAACTCCTCTAAAGGGAGGAGAAGCCGATGTATGTTTTCTCAGTACTTAGTTACCTTGTCTGGTAGGAAAGGTCTTAGGATCTTCGTGCTGTTTCACTCCCACTTTCTGTCCATTTCTTGGCCTAGAGCCATTTGTTTTTTACTGCCATAACAGACAGCACTGTCTACATAAACAATGTCTGGAGGTCTCTCATGTCAGTTCCTCTAGCTGCATCTAACTTTGTTTTTTTTAATCCTTTAACTTTTCTGGACTCGATGAGTCTGGTGAGACTTGTATAAACTCATGGTCTAAGAGGGCCTCTTTTGTCCCTTTTCATTGAAGACTGTCAGAGGCAAAATAATAATGTTCATGGTCAGTGGGGTGTTTGGGGGATATTTGGCTGTATATGTGTGTTATATGATCTTTTCTGTGTAAATTTTTAATATACAAATCAAATTCCTAAGTCAGGCTCAGCAACATACACCTGTATTCCTAACTACTCTAGAAGCTGAGGCAGAAGGATCACTTGAGCCCAGGAGTTCAAATCCAGCCTGAGCAACATAATGAAATCCTATCTCTTAAAAAATAAAATAAAATTCCTACTTGGACGTTGGCCCACTTAGACATGACTTAACTCTTTTTATGGTTGGGGAGAATAGTAAGTTCACTTAGGCCACATAGCCAGTGGGGGGAGAACCAGAGGAATGTAGCTGGTCTATTGAGGGCGATGCTGCCCTTTCCTTGGTTTAGCATGAAAGTCCCATGTCACAGGAAACCCCTCAATCCAGGAGAAAACCCCTCTGCACCTTGAGCATCCCCAACTTAAGAGCCCACTAAAACACCCTAATTTGCCTTTGTTAGTCATCCAAAGCGAGTGATCCCATTTCCTTTAGACTTTTCAGCTTTTTAGAATATTTTGTAATGAGGATGAAATAAGAAAAGGTAAGTAGGTGTCATGCTTTTGTCCTTAGAATTTTAGGCTTTTGAACATGATGTAGCAAAACAGCTTTGCTGAGGGTGCTCTGGGCTCTGGGTGGGGTGAGGCGGCCGTCAGGTGACCTCTCTTACTGTTGCAGTGCCCTTAATGGTCTGGTTTTCTTTTCTTCTCCTTTAGACCCTCGAACTGACACAAGATCTATGGAGAAAACCCTTTGCCAAATCTGCTCTCAGCAAGTGGACAGTGATACCGTTTACAGCTTAACACCTTTGTGAATCCCGCGCCATTTTCCTAACCCAGCAGAGACTGTTAATGGCCCCTTACCCTGGGTGAAGCACTTACCCTTGGAACAGAACTTTATAAAGTATGCAAAATCTTCCTTGTACAGGGGCGGCTGTGCCGGCAGAGGACGGACCCCGCCAGCACCGCCCCCCTGGCTCAGAGCACACCGGGAGCCCCTGTCGGCAATTCTGTGTTTTAATATTGCGATGGTCTATGGGATGTTTTAAGTCTTGTTCTTGTGTGTGTTTTCTTTGACTTTCTGAGTTTTTCACATGCATTAACTTGCAGTATTTTTCTGTTAAAATGTTAACCGTCCTTTCCCCTGGCAAATTTAAATACAAATGCACCAGTTACCATTCCGGCTTCACGAGCTTTTGAGCCCATGGAATTCCATAAACTAGTGGGAGATTTTCTTTCGTCTTTTGTTTAGTAGAAAATTATCCTTTGCTAAAAACTGAACAATAGCACAGTTGTTTGCTCTGTACACCCATCTAGGACTGAGCCATGCAGAAGCAAAGCCGGTGGAGCACAGCGTCTGGCCCAGTGTGTCCCAGGTGTGTGGGTGGGACCCCAACACCTGGTCTGTGGGTGCCAGATCAGCAGGGCCTGTGATCGCCTGTCAGTGTCCTCAGCTAATGTGAACAGTATTGGTCTCTTAGAAACCAGGATCTTTTAAGGAAAGAAAGCAGCACAGCTGTCCGTTCATTGCCAAATGCCACTAAAGGGTTTAGTTTTAAGGAGAAAAGGAAAGGGGGGGGTCTTGTTTTGCTTTGCAGAAGGAAAGAATTTACAGGTGAGCATTAAGATTTGCAGTGAGAAATGTGTGAAGAAAACAAACCCCAGTCAGTACTAAGGCAGTTCTAATTCCACTGTTGTCCTAAATATATATCCTTGATTATTTTCATCTTTGCTGTGTATAATCTGATCTGCTGAAAGTGTATGAGTGAGAGACGATAGCATACAAACTGAATTTTTTAAAATATAAGCTTAGGTTGTGATTGTACAAGTGACACAATGAAAGTACAAGGTAAGGCTATTTAACCCTTTTTTTTTTTCCTGCTTCTATGGATTTTATTCTGTTTCATTTTCACAAAGTTATGGTGCTGTATAGGTGCTTTCTGTTTAACCTGGAAAGTGTGATTGATATTTGTTACCCTCCTTGGTAGACAGGACAGTTGGGGACACCATTGGTACATACGAAACTGGTGTGACCGTGCTCTGATCAGCACAGCATAGACATACTTCTCCAAAGCGATATATGAAGGCTGTTTTCTTTGCATAAAAAGCATTAGGCATATAAATGTATAAATATATTTTTATCATGTACAGTACAAAAATGGAACCTTATGCATGGGCGTTAGGATTACAGGCTAGTATTTCAGCACAGACTTCCCTGCTTGAGTTTTCGCTGATGCTTGAACCGTGACATGGGCACCAACACAGACGTGCCACCCGACCCCACCCCCTGCACCCACCACCAGCCTCCAGGGGCACCCTTGTGCGCCTTTGCTTTATAACTCCTCTGGGGGGGAAATTGGTGGTGATCACAGCTCCTAGCATAATGAGAGTTCCATTTGGTATTGTCACACATCTCTCCTGCCTCACTTGGGTCGTCATGTTTGAGCGATGGCCCTGTTGATTTCACCCTGCCTTTCACTGAATCTGTAAATTGTTGTGCAATTGTGGTTATAGTAGACCTGTAGCACATCGCCTTTTCTAAACTGCTACATGTTTATAATCATTTTAAAAGTATGTATAATTTTTAAAAATCTATATTCTATTCATGTGGTCTGCTTGTCAGTTTGCCAGACTCACTTACTATATTCCTTTATGATGATGCTAGCCACTTCCTTGATCCTTTAGGAGTCTGCTGTACACCAGAACTGTCCCACATCAGTGGAAGAGGGCTGCCCGTCTGGCCTCCTGAGCGACGCTGCCTAGGTGGGGATGCAGTGCAGAGTCTGGCGGCAGCAGGGGAATGAGGGGAGGGGTGCGACATACAAAGGAAACTCCAGAGTGCTTCCAGTGTGAGGGCCCTGAGAATTTCTCTGCGGGGTTCAAAGAAACAGCAAACAAAATAGCTACAGGTGTATAGACTCTGGGAATGAGAATGGCAACCCTCCAATACGTTTCAGCTTTAAAATGTCGAATTCCTTTCAGACATGTGGCATCTCGTTCATTCTCTTCTTTTCCAATGTTTGTTAGATTTCAGGCAGAATGTCTTACAAATGTCCTAGAATCAGATTATAATCTAATCTGAAACAGCCGAAGAAGGGACAGGAGAGGTATGAGAGCAGGGCAGCCACAGGTTAGGAAAATGGGCAGTGTGTGCTTTGATGTCTTTTGTTGACATTGTTTCTTTTATAAATAACTCGGCATCTACAGGTAGAATGTGGTAGAGAGCTGAGACAGTGCAGCTTCGGCAGCGTGGGACCTGCCAACCTCAGGAGAGGATTCAGGCAAGAATTGAATAGTTGGGCCTGTTCACGGTCACTGTGCCTCACCCTCAGCTGGAGAGGTGAGGCTCCCTCAGACTAGCCAGGGTCTAAGGTGGTCAGACTGGGCAGAGGTGCTACCTGAGCCCCTGTCCCTCATACTGAGACCTGCTTTCAGTCTGGGCCAGCTGGTGGCCACCACATCACATTCTGAGTGTCATGGTTCCCACATCTCAGCAGAATACTTAGTAGCCTCAGGGGGCCTATTTGAGCTGTCCGAGGCTACCCTTAGCCTCTAAATAAGCCGCTCTAGGGAGCCGCCTACTTTTTGATGGGAAATTAGAAGAGTGATATCGAAAACAGGACATGCACTCTGGGGCTATCATTCTCTTCAGGGCTCCAGAACCTGATACTTTTTACCAAAGCTAGAAAAGAGCTTTAGCACAAGCCTTCACTGTCCTGGCATGAGAACTGACCGCCAGGTTCCCATACCCCACTAACTGTGAATGAATCTGACGGTTGGTTTCCTTAATTGCATCCTCTGCAATATGGTGATTGCTGAAACACTTTTTTTTTTCAGAAGTTTGTCACTCCTGTTAATGGGAGGCTCATGCACACGCGTGTAGTACAAGGCGGACTTCGTGTTTGTGTTTGGTGTTGATTCTTAGCGTTATGTGTGTTGCTTCTGCACCCTGAGGGGAAGACGTCGTGGCTCGCTACTCAGGACGGGGTATGTCCCTCCAAGGGTGAGATTTCAGGTGGCTTCCAAACTTGCACATAGTTTAAGGATGGTAGGGACAGACTTAGGAACTCCACGTAAAAAGTAACCTTTGAATCTCTTGGAAAAGACCATCAGAAATAAAGCAGTCAAAAAGCAAGTCGTCGTTTCACATGTTGGTGCCAACAGCTGATGAGGGGAAATAAAATGTTACCCTTTCTCAAAGCAAAAAGAAAACCCTGACAGCGCTGAACTCTGATTTTCTTTTCTTACTGTATTTGGGAAACACTGAATGATTAGGCATACTGTTTTTTTTTTAATTAAAATTTTTTTATAGAAATGCAATCACTAGTAAAGAGGTACGAAAAAGCCATCCTCTCCTGGAAACTGGGGAGCCAGAGTGCCACAGGGGACAGTGAATTCTTGTGGGGTCAGGCCCATCTAACAAGATCTTAAAGCAGTAACTGAAAAGAGTATATTATATTTGACCTAAATCTTAAGTGGGTAACACTTTATGCAGTTTGAATGAAATATTTTCCTCTAGTTTTACTCGTGTGTATTTTTCTTTGATGAATGATTGGTTATGAGGCCTCTGCCACACTCCAGAAATACTTGTGCAGCTGCTTTGAAAACCTTTATGTCTGGTCACTTATTTCTCTAAAATGATCTCATTGCCTGGCAATCAGTCTTCTCTTATATACTTGTCCCAGCATATTATGTACACAGGAAATGTAAACAGATGTGAAGGAGGACCAGAAAAATTAGTTAATATTTTTTAAAATGTATTATACATTTTGGCTACACATGTTTAACTTTTTTTTAAGAAAAGTTGCATGAATGGAAAAAAAATCTGTATACAGTATCTGTAAAACTGTCGTATCTGTTTCAGTTCCTTGCTCATACCCCATGTAAACTAGACTATGGTGCATGGCCGTATTGAAACACTCGAGAGCCAAGCAGTTTGTACTTGGGTTTGAAGCACCTCATCCTTTCTTTCTGAGCGAACACTATCAGATTGCATTCTTACTGAGGATTTTGTCTAACCATATGTTGCCACGAATTAACTCTGCCGCCTTTCTTCTCAAGGATCAAAACCAGTTTGATTTGGCAATATTCCCCTTTCCAAATGAAATAGAGAAGCAGTACTTAACTTTCCTTGGTGTTTGTAGATATTGCCTTGTGTATTCCATTTAAAACCGTGATCTAGTTTGTAAAAGAGATGGTGACGCATGTAAATAAAGCATCAATGACACTCCGTCTTACTCGGAAGTCTTTTTCTTTCCCTCCCCCACCCCCTAGGAATTAAATGGCCGAGTTTACCAAGGTCTTCCCCATGGAATTACCTCACTGGCTGGGAGGGGCACCACGCTGAAGACTCTATCCTGAGATCTCTAAACTAAACGAACCTGGGGATGTTCTCGGGCTCACTTCAGACCTCCACAAGCAGCAGATGATGTAATAAAAGCAGCTTTATGGCCTTGTCTGCAGTGGCTGTCAGCCACTTGTGTGCCAGAGTCGGGTTCCCCTGGAGGAGCTGCTACAGAGGAGGCCGGATGACACCTGCCTTCAGCAAGACATCAGAAGTTTAAACCTAATGGGGTCCCCTTATTTGAGTCCAGCAAATGAACATTAGTTGTCCACAGGACCTCTTGTATACTGAAAGTCAAACACAGTACTTGAATCTTCTAGTAGAACAGCATAAATATTTCCTCTGTGTGTACATTCAGGGCTACCTCAGTTAAGTTGGGGAACTAACTCCACCCTATTGTAAAACTATTCTTGGTAGCCTGGGTCATGTTGTTCATTGTACCAGACCTATAAAAAGTATCTGGCTGGCTCGGCGCCTATGGCTCAACGGGCTAAGGCGCCAGCCACGTACACCTGAGCTGGCGGGTTCGAATCCAGCCCAGGCCCGCCAAACAACAATGACGGCTGCAACCAAAAAATGGCCTGGCGTTGTGGCGGGCGCCTACAGTTCCAGCTACTTG
>CAUYRH010058508.1:0-23907 GCA_963574655.1 Perodicticus potto
GGTGTGGCCCCACCAGTTACCCTCCCTCCACCCCAACCTCCCCCCTCCCCTCCCCTCCCTTGCCCATTCCCCATATTCTTGTGCTATAGTTGGGTTATAGCCTTATATGAAACCTATAAATTAGCTTCATAGCAGGGCTGAGTACATTGGATACTTTTTCTTCCATTCTTGAGATACTTTGCTAGCCATGAGTATTCTGGACCTTCACCATAAAATAATCTTGGTCATTGTGGTTTAAACTCTGTAGTAGTAACTGGCTTTATACAGAAATTGTTGAAATTATCTTACCTCAATATTTTTAATTGTATTGTGGTTTAGCCAAAGAATCTGCAATTTGATTAATTTCTCTAGATTTTCTATTTTGGAAATTTTATTATAATACAAATACAGTTTTTCCAGATTTCTACATTCTTGAAGACCTCCAATTTTCTGTAAAAAAAAGGGGGGAGGGGAGACTAAGTAATATTAGCCTATATTTTGCCATTAATCCTTCTAATAAAGGTTTATAAGCACATTTTCTCTTAAACATATTTTATTGCAAAATCAGTATCCAGTGAACTGAAGTAAATTTCATTAAAAGCATAAAGTTGCTCCATCTAAGTACAACTATTTTCAATTATTCATGGTATCTTTAAATTTTAATCAACTCTGAACCTACTTTTATATCATTATATTCACAATGCACATACATTTTGTGGGATTTTTTTAACTTAAAACTTTCCCCATAATCCTTCTAATTATAATATTTAATAATTACAAAATATTTCTTAAAGTTTAGAATTTTCTTAAAATTGTCTATATGTAGCATATTTATGTTTCAATGTTTAGCTATTATAAATAATATGACAAATATCTTCATGCATAATTTTCTACTCTTGAATTACTTCTCTAGGATAAAATCTTAGAATAGGGATTTCTAAGGGAATGTAAGTATGCAATATACATTTCTATCTATGGCTCTTGATACATTTTACAGTTTGTTTTTCAAATTAGTTGGTTTTTATTTTATTTTATTTTATTTTATTTTGAGGCAGAGCCTCAAGCTGTCACCCTGGGTAGAGTGCCGTGGCATCACAGCTCACAGCAACCTCCAACTCCTTGGCTTAAGTGATTTTCTTGCCTCAGCCTCCCAAGCAGCTGGGACTACAGGCGCCTGCCACAACGCCTGGCTATTTTTGGTTGCAGTTGTCATTGTTTGGCAGGCCCAGGGCTGGATTCAAACACACCACCTCTGGTGTATGTGGCTGGCACCTTAGACGCTTGAGCTGCAGGAGCTGCGCCATTACATGGTTTTTAAAATATTTTATTTGTTTATTCTTATTGCAGAATATTACAGGGGTACAAATGTTTTGGTTACATGGATCACTTTCGTACTACTTGAGTCAAAGTTGTAAGTGTACCCATTACCCAGACAGTGTGCATTGTACCTGTTAGGTATGATTTCCTCTGTCCTCTCCGGACCCTTCCAACTGCTTTATTTCTGTTGAGTTCTTACTGACATCTGTGCACCCGAGTGCTGATCAGTTAGTTCTAATTTAATAATGAGTATGTGCGGTTTTTTTCCCCATTCTGAGGACACTTAACTTAGGAGAATGATCTCCATTTCCATCCAGATTGTTATAGAAGATAATAATTTATTTTTTATGGCTGAGTAGTACTCCAGGGTACACATATATCACATTTTAATAACCCAATTAAATTGATGGGCACTTGGGTTGAGTCCACATCTTTGTGGTTGTGATTGTGCTGCAATAAACATTCCAGTACAACCTCTACGGAAAACAGTATGGATATTCCTCAAAGAAATCAAAGTAGACCTAACATTTGATCCTGTAATCCCACTATTGCGTAACTGCCCACAGGAAAAGAAGCCATTTTATCAAAACAGATGCTATCATTTCAATACAACCAATAGTGTCTAAATAAACAAATGTTAAATTACTAATACTGGCTATGATTTGATGTGATTACCAAAAACTAGAATATTTTATGTTGTAATTCCTTATTTCTAGTTTTTCCTTTGTAAAATCAATTTCTATCTTTTGAAATAAATTCCTTATTTCTGGTTTTTCCTTTGTAAAATAAATTTATATCTTTTGTCAATTTATCTGTTTTGGCCCATGCCCATATATACATACATATATTTCAATAAATTATTTTTCCAAAGCCAAAGAATTCAGGATAAAATACTCCATGTCAGGTTTTATGTTTCGACTTACCTCTATGTAGCACTCAGCAATCCAAAGTTCTTTAAGTTGTACACAGGTCTCTAACCCTGAAATTTCTTTTATATCTTGAGCAACAATTGTAAGACTTAGTAACTTAGGAAACAAGGATAATCCAACTATACGAGGGTAACCTGAGAAAAACATCTCCAGTTTTGAATTGTCTGATCCTTCCCGTACAACCATCTCATATGATAAACCATTGCACAAACACTGTTTTAAGAGAAAGAAACTGGGTTAATATTTATTTTAGATAATAAAAGACTTTTGCCATTAGAAATTATAAATTACCAGTTGGTCTGATGCCATTTTTGTGCTCCCACAAGAGAGAAAGTCGTGCCACATGTATGAATTTTCTATGCTTCCACAAGTCACAATCAAAAGAAATCACTAGCTAACCCTCCCACCTTTAAAGAAGAACACAGAAATGTTGCATTTAACATTTCCACAAATGTTGTTAAAAATAAATTTGGCTTTTACTCACCAGTTCTTTAATTATTTCTTCTTGGTTTAAATTTTCACTTTCAATCATTTTCCATTAAAAATAATGGTCATAATATTATATCTGTTCAGAAAATGAAAAATTTAAATGAATACCAGAGTCATGTCCTTCCAAGATGAAAGGGCCCTTCAAGCTACTGAGGTTGAACCACCAACCTGTGGCATGAAATCTTCAGACAGCAATATAACCAAGTATTTGTCTGCACCCCAAGAGATTCCATTCCATCTCTGAAGTTTCCTTTTAGAGGTTATTTTTTAATCACAATGTAAATCTGTCTCTTCATACTTCTCTCCTTTTATTGTCATTCCACTTCTTTGGTTCAAATAAAACAAGTGTCATTTTCCCCACATAATGAGCCTCCAACACTTGAAGGAAATAGCTGCCTCTCATCTATAACTCTTACCTTAAACCCAGGTCAAGCTGTTAGTTCTCTCCCTAGATAATTCCTGTCTCTCTCCTATGAACAGCAGGCTTTAGTTTATCCTTTGAATTATACTGTGGTATCCAAAACTGACAGAGTCTCTGAGTGTACCCAGCAAGAGAATCCTCAGGGTTTAGCAACACATTTGGCATAGTAATAAACATTTATTAAAATGAATTTTCCAATTTCTCTTTCATTCTAGATGATATGAACCAATTAAGACCTAAATAGCTTCAGTAAAATTTAGCCAAACTGTTATAATTTTTAATATTTTCTTTGTATTATTCCAGACATATACTGTCTAAAGAATATAGAAATCCTGGATTCAGTATGATGGCATGACAAAGCAAGATGTAGAAAATAGTGTATATTATAATCCATTTCTTATAACAACTCTTTCGCAGATATCTTTGTATGCATATATGTGTGTATATATATGATATCTGGAAGAAATACAGAAATGTATATACCAAGTTGTTAACATGAATTATCTCGGATGCAGGTGAAAACTCATACGGCTAGAAAAAGAATGTCAGATAGGGATACATCCAGGTTAAAATGGAAAAAACTATACTTTTTTAAAAGCATGCTTAATATTGCATACTATGAATATATAATCACTTATTTATTCTTTTTATTGTTGGGACACATTTGGACTGTTTCCAAAGCGGGTGTTAAATAATGCATCTCTAAACATTGTGATATGAAAGTCATTGCTAGAAATTTCCTTTGGGTTTGTATCTAAAAGTGGAAGAAGAAAGAAATAACTATTGTTATGCACCAGATGGTCTATTCTCTCAAAATCTACATTGAGCAGAGGACACACAGGTGCAATGAGTACAAACTGCACAGCTCAATCCGTGTAAACTTTGAAAACGACCTTCTCTGTAGTATTAGGGGTCAGAATATTGGTTGCCTTTCAAGGGTTAGTGACTAGGAAGGGTTTCTGGAGTGCTCAGAACAAATACGTTTTGAACTGGGTGCTGATTAAAGTGATGCAATCACTTTGAGAAAATAAAATTGAAACCTAAGATCTGCGTGATCTCTGTATATTTTACTTCAATAAAATTCTACTTAAATTATTACTTAAAAAGCATTTATATGTTCACTTTTATTCGTCTATGTAAAATTATGTGCATGTGCAGATATATACACAAATTAAGATTTTAAGATAAAAGGTCGGAGGCTTATCTACTTTTCTCCCCCAAATCTCGCTAGAATGACTAGAGAAATACAAAAATAAGGAAGAAATGCATAGCAGTGATAGGAAAAGAACACTGATTGTCAGAAATATTGAGAAAGGTCTTTTAAAAACTACATAGATGGCTTGGCGCCTGTGGCTCAACGGGCTAAGGCACCAGCCACATACACCTGAGCTGGCGGGTTCGAATTCAGCCTGGGCCCGCCAAACGACAATGACAGCTGCAACCAAAAAATGGCCAGGCATTGTGGCGGGCGCCTGTAGTCCCAGCTACTTGGGAGGAGGAGGCAGGAGACTCGCTTGAGCCCAGGAATAGGAGGTTGCTGTGAGCTGTGATGCCACAGCACTCTAATCAGGGTGACAGCTTGAGGCTCTGTCTCAAAAAAAAAAAAAAAAAAAAAACCTACATAGATGAGATCAGATTGTGGGGGAAGCCCATCAGTACAAAGTAGACCAACATTCAAGGTACCAGGGAAAAAAGTTTCACAAAACTATTCTAAAAAAATCCTCAACCTCAAGCAGTAGTGGTTGTGAAAAGGGTAGTTGTGGGCTATATGTAGGGGCCCACACAGTCTGTATTGTATTCAGACTCTGTAAACTGGGGATGTTGCCCCCCACCCATGTCGAGTATGATGATTTGAATAGGCCCCCTCTAAAATTCAGGTGCTACCAACGTGATGGTATTAAACAGTGGGACCTTAAAGAGGTCATGAGGGTTCCTCCCCTCATGAATGATAATCAGGACCTTAAAACAGGGCTTAGTGGAAGAGTTCATTTCTTTTTTGTCCTTCTGACTTCTGCCCTGTGAGGACACAGTGTCCCTCCCCTCTGGCGGAGGCAGCCTTCAAGGTACCATATTGGAAGCAGAGAAAGGATTCTTACCATTACCAGATACTGGTGCCTTGATCTGGGACTTCTCAGTCTCCAGAACTGTGAGAAATACGTTTCTGTTGTTTTTAAACTACCCAGACCCAAGTATTTCAGCAGCATAAAATGGACTAAGAGACGCTGAATCAAGATGGAAAGGGAGGGACCCCAGTTAACACCACCAAGAAAAACAAAGCCAGCAGATTATCCTAATACACTGGACTCAGTTCACTCATCAATTCATTCATTAATATAGGCACTGGGGGCTAATGTACACCACTCAGAGAATGACAGGGTGGAAGGAAAGAGAAGACCTCTCCGATAAGGTGGAAGCTGAGCCACTGCAAATAAAAAAGGGGCGGGGGATGACAGTATAGTTGGCATGTTTGCGCAACAGCAGGAAAATGATGTGACTAGATTGTATTGAGAGAAATGGAGACTGGTCAGAGAGGTATTTTCAGGCCAAATTGTGTATCACCTTGTAAGCCCTTATAGAGGATTTCGAATTTTATTATGAATAAGATAGAAAGCTATATGAAGATTCTGAGTGGAAGAGTATGTCTTAAGTACTGAAAAAAATCACTCCAGCTACTCTGAGGAAATAGACCGTAGGGGTTGGGGCAGGAGCAGGGACACCAGTTAATGGGCATTTGGAACAATATAAGTGAGAAAGGGTGGTGGTCGGAGTAGACTGATGGATCTATTGGAAGGAAATGCTGCTCATCCCTTCCCAGCTTCCCAATGGCAATTTCAACTTTACCTCATTCTTGGGCAATACCAAGTTATTACAGGCATGAAGATACCGGCTTCAAGCAGTGCCAAGCAAGGGAACACTTAGTAAAGAGCAACCTGAAAGAATTTAGAAGGCTGGATGTGGTGGCTCACGCCACTTTGGGAGGCTGAAGCGGGAGGACTGCTGGAGCCAAGGAGTTGGAGGCTGCACTGATCTATGATTGAGACACGCACTGCAGGCTGGGTGACAGAGTGAGACTGTTTCTTAAAACATTAATTTAAAAAAGTTTTAAAGTAAAGGAATTCAGATACTTCATCAAAGGCTCACATGTAGATGCAGGCCATAGTCTTCCCTCCCTAGGTTTACTCAGAGGGTACTCATTTGTAGCCTTTCTACTCTTAGGAAGAGAAGCCCCTACATTCTGGTTTAACGTCTGTGAGCACCAAAGGAAAGCCGGGATGACCACCACAAGTGCCAAAGCCTTCCCTTCAAACCTCAGAAGCTACCAAGTGCTGATCCAAGCGATCTCGTCTGCGTCCAAGATGTCTATTCCAGAAGGAATTAAATATTCTCTTGGTTATATTCTAAACCATTGATTTTCAGCCAGTGTACCACGAAAGGCTCTCAGCCATGTTGTGAAAAATTTAAAGATCATTAATTAAATTATTTTTGGAAGAAATTCAAAGCACAATAAGTGTATTCTTATTTTTACTCTTTGTTTGATAAACATGATTTAAATGTGTCACAGAAGTTTAACTGTAGGTTCAAGTGTACTGTGAGATAAAAAATACTGAAAAATGCTGGTCTAAAAGATCATATACTTGGGCCAAATTTTAGACTTTCTAATCTGGGCTTCGTTAGCTACGTCTATTCCTATGTAGTATCATCTTGTTTTAACTACTTTGATTTGTGTTATAAATCACCACCTAATACTCTTGTTTGGGAGTTTCCAAATTTGGAAATCTTAATAGGATTCTTTTGCAGTTAGTTTTTTAAAATTCAGTTAAGATATTCATTGAAATTGCTTTGTAAAGATTAATTTGTGGAGAATTTCCATACTTACAGTATTGATTCTTCCTCAAGAACAAGTATAGCTCCCCATTTATTGAGGAGACTGCATTTTTTTGCAGAGAAATATGTATATTTAAGGATACCAACCTTACCTCTCACTTTGCCTTATTTTCTCTTCATAAATGCCTTCATTTAGAAAAAAAAAAAACTTGCTCTAATTCAACAGTTAATTACAAAACAAAATGTAATTTGCCTAACTATATCTGCATCATGAGTCACCTGGACCTTCCTGATACTTACAAGCTTCATAGACTTTCTCCAGTCACAAACGGACCAAAGGCTGCCTGATGAAGCTTCCGATTGCAGAAGAGGTGACTGTCCTGTTGCCGGCTTATACCCACTCTCTTGCACTTTGGGAGAGCTCTTTTCCAGGTCTGCATGCCTAAGAGGTGGAAGGACTTCCCCAGGTCCCCCAGGAAATCAGGAGCCACCAAGTTGCAAATCTTGGACTGATCCAATCATTTCTCTCCTCCACTTTGGATTTGCTGCTGGAAAGTTTCACATAACCAGCATGGAACTAATGTCACTACAAATGCATGGCCTCTAACTTCAGTTAGATTTCAGCAATAGTATTTTATATTTTCTTTGTCAATTTCTTCTCCTAGGAGACTAGTAGGACTACAGTTCTAGGATTCAGCACATAATTACTATTCCAAACTTTCACAATTCTTCTTCTTCTTTTTTTTTTTTTGTAGAGACAGAGTCTCACTTTATCACCCTGGGTAGAGTGCTGTGGCATCACACAGCTCACAGCAACCTCCACCTCCTGGGCTTAGGCGATTCTCTTGCCTCAGCCTCCCAGAGTAGCTGGGACTAGAGGCACCCACCACAATGTCCGGCTATTTTTCTGTTTTGCAATTCGGCCGAAGCCGGGTTTGAACCTGCCGCCTTCAGTATATGGGGCCGGCACCCTACTCGATGAGCCACAGGCGCCGCCCTCTTTTTTTTTTTTTTTTTTTTTGAGACAGAGTCTCATTATGTTGCCCTCAGTAGAGTGCCATGGCGTCACAGCTCACAGAAACCTCAAACTCTTGGGCTTAAGCAATTCTCTTGCCTCAGCCTCCCAAGCAGCTGGAACCACAGGTGCCTGCCACAATGCCTGGCTATTTTTTTGTTGCAGCTGTCATTGTTGTTTAGCAGGCCCAGGCCAGGTTCTTTTTTTTTTTTTTTTTTTTTTTTTTTGAGACAGAGCCTCAAGCTGTCACCCTGGATAGAGTGCCGTAGCATCACAGCTTACAGCAACCTCCAATTCCTGGACTCAAGCGAGTCTCCTGCCTCTGCCTCCCAAGTAGCTGGGACTGCAGGCGCCCGCCACAACACCCGGCCATTTTTTTTGGTTGCAGCCATCATTGTTGTTTGGTGGGCCCGGGCTGGATTTGAACCCGCCAGCTCAGGTGTACGTGGCTGGCGCCTTAGCTCGCTGAGCCACAGGCGCCGAGCCCCCAGGCCAGGTTCAAACACATCTGTCTTGCTGCATATGGCGAGTGCCCTATACACTGAGCTAAGGCTGCCGAGCCTTTCACCATTATTCTTAAGGTCAGTCTGTCTCTCTCTCCCTTTCACCATTATTCTTAAGGTCAGTCTGTCTCTCTCTCCCCCTTTGTCCCCTCCCTCCATATGATCTTGTCCCCAATTTTACAGACAACGGTGATGCCATCAAATGTACTTTCCTCCAATTCCCTCTCTCTCCTTTCCTTCTAGCTTCTATCTTAGTAGAAGTATTTTCTTTTGTTCAAAATTAATATCTCTTTTCGTATATTGATCTCATCCTCATCTGTCTCTTTCACAGCATTACTCCGAAAAATTTTCCTCTTTCTCATTTATTCTCATAGTTCCTTCTCTAGAGTCTCTTCTCTTTCCATATATGAATATTAGGTCTTTCCTTTCTTAAAAAATCCCTCTTATCCTATACTCTTCTATAAGTAGCTATTTTTAAATACTTCAGAGAAAAGCTTTTATTTTATTTATTTACTTGTTTTTTGAGATAGAGTCTCACTATGTTGCCCTTGGTAGAGTGCTGTGGTATCACAGCTCACAGCAACCTCAAACACTTGGGTTGAGTGATTCTCTTGCCTCAGCCTCCCAAGTAGCAGGGACTACAGGTGTGGGCCACAATGCCTGACTATTTTTTTGTTGCAGTTATCATTGTTGCTTAGCTGGCCCAGGCTGGGTTTGAACCCACCGGCCTCGATGTATGTGGCCGGTGCCGTAACCATTGTGCTCTGGGCACTGAGCTAGAGAAAAGCTTTTAGATAATTATTAGCAACACTTAATACATCCATTCAGTGCTTGATCCACTGCAGTCCAACTGAGGACACCTCAAGCCACCACAGCATCTTATTACCAAGGTCAGCAATAACCTCCTAATTGACAAAGACAGTGAGTGTGTTTCAGCTCTCAACTTGACCTTGACATGGCAAGTGACAATGCTGATGACTCTCTCCTTTATATTCTTATTTTTCTTCTTTGGTTTCATTTTTTCTCCTTGGCTTCAAAATTACCTGTTTTCTTCATGGTGAAAAATCTTTATCTTTCTCTTTCCTGTGTGACGAATCCAACTGCCCAGATGAAAAGCTCCATCTGAGTGTGTCATAGCCACCTTACGTTCAATATGTCCAAATTGAACTCATTATATTTTTCAACCACCTTGCTTCTTCTAACATATGCCTTCTCTTGGTAAATTGTCCCACTATCATTCTAATCATCCAAGTCAGAAACCTGGGACTCAGCTTCAACCCAAGTTCACTCACTCATTAAATCCTTTTGATATACCTCTTAAATGCCTACCAAATGTTTTTCGTCCTCTCTGTTTCAGTTGCCTCTTCCTTGGTCCAGTTTTTCATCACTTCACCTTTACTAGATGCTTGCTCTGGAGTCTCACTTCCCTACAATCCATCCTCCACACTACTGTGGCAGCCTCTGATGGGTGAGCCAGGGTCTCCAGGCTCTGATTCCTGCCTGCCTCTCAAGCTCATCAAACACAGCCTCCACATGGCACCCTAGGATCAGGCCTCAACTACAATTCACTGAAAACTGGCTGGGATATTTCTGTACTTTGGCATATGCTGTCTCCTCTCCCTGATATGTCTTTTTCTCTTCCTGTGTGGTATATTTCATGTATCCTTAAAAATTAAACTCAAAGGTATGCTCTTTAAAGACTTTCATCCTCTCTGGTAGTGTTACAAGCATTCTCTTCCTTATGACTGTTTCAAGTTTTCCCTTGTGCTGTGTACATCACCTCCCAATCACTGTATTGTGATGTCTGCAGTTCTCCCTCCCCGCTAGGTTACATGTTCTTTAAGAGCAGGAGCTATGAACCTACTACAGTGCCTGGCGCAGACTAACTGTTCAATAAAATGTTATTGAATGGTTTGAATTAATTATCATGCCCTAGGCTACTATATGGTATGACTTAAAAGAAATATTTGTTCGACATGACCATTATCATATAACAATTATCAAAATATAAAATACTGTTAGTGAACCTACAAAGGGGGGTTCATTGTTGTCTGTTGCATGGAAAGTTAATTACTGAGACAATGAGGATTGTTCAAGGGAGAAAGGATTTATTTTACAGGATATGTTAACTGGGAGGGGGAGGCACAGGCTACCTCAAATATGCCTCTCTGATTAGCAGGGTTAAGGGGATTTTAGGTAGCTGAAAATGAATAATGTATAAAGCGAGTGAACCCCTTTGCATGTATGGGGTGGCGTGCAGGGCATGCAAGTACAGTGAGGAATTTTGTTACCACATATATTTCATGAATAAAAAATGGTGGACAAATCCCTCCCCAGGGTGGGGATTTTAGTATTATAATGAGGTAGGGATTAATATTGTTCATTTTTTTTCAGCGTTGTGTGCAGGCTCAGTGGTTTTTGAGTACTACCTGTGGGGGCGTCTCGCTTATTTTGCTTTTTTCTGGATATTCTGGTAAGAGGAAGGCACTGTAGTCATTTCAGGGATGTAAGGAGGTTCTGTTCTTGGGAAAAATTTAAAATCATTGCATCAGTATACAGAAAGATACAAAGTTCTGTTTAGTAATTTGTACTGAGATTTTTTTTTTTAACTTTTTTTAAGACTGCCCTTGCTAGGCTACTGGAGTTGACACTCACTGTTTCATTCTTGGTCTTAAGTCAAGACCACTTAGCTGCCTGCTTCAGCTCGGATGTGAACACTGAAAACTCCCTTAGGAGGGAGCTGAGACACTTGGGAATTGTAAAATTTTGGTTATAAAACCAGTCGCGATACCATGTTTCTGTCTACCATGAGGCTGAGTAGGGTGTGATTCTGAGAAAACCAAATTCCTTTTGTGTAAAGTGGAAGCCCTGTAAGGTCAAACTATTTCCTCCCTTGGGTATAAAAGGATCAGAATCCATCCATTCTCATTTATGGTCCAAACAAATGCCCTTCCCGCTCTAGGTGGGCAGTATCTGGTTGTGGCCCGGTCCAGGCCCGAGCCATAACCGGTGCAATAAAGGCTCACAGGTGGCAGTGGGCCACCGCCCCTTCCTCGTCCTATTCAGCTTTGCTCCGGTCACCCTGACCTCAGTAAAGCCACGTCACTGTTTCTCATCCAGGGCACCGTTACAGGTTCCCTCGATCCCAACGTCGCTTGGCGCGCGTCTTCCCCCAGGCGGCAGCGGCGAAAGCAGGCGAGGGGAACTGAGACTCCGGGGCCGGCCGACAGGTGAATCACGCCCAAGGCCACCAGCTGACCGACACTCACCTTCTCCCGGAGAGACCATGGATCCCGGGGCAATCCGAGCCAGGTCAGAGTCCACTCTGCCTTCCAACCCCGACCTGCAGCAGCTGGCACGACAACCCCGCCAGCCCCGGGCCCAGTGTGTACAGACGGCTTGCTGCGGTTGCCGAGGAAACCCGCTCCGCGCCTCCGGAGACCTCGGGTGGGAGGGGTGTTGGGGGCGGGGAAAGCAGCGGCGGACCCGTATCTGCATCACGTGGCGGCAAGCTCCAGCCAATCAGCAGAGGCAGGGGTCCCGCCGGAAGACCCCGCTGGTGCTCCTGGGAATCCGGCGAACGTCGGTCTGCGTGCGTCTGCGTGCCCGCGCGTCTTTCTTCCCGCCGTCTCGGATTCGGAGGACCGGCCTGGAGCCGACGCGTGGCAGGCAAGGTGGCGAGGACCTGGCTGTTGTCACCTTCAGTCCCGCCTCCCGCATGTTGGAAATCTTTGGTCCCTGGGCGCCTGGACCTGTCGGCACTTGAACCCCAAAGACGTGGGACTGTGGTGTCACAAGGGCCTGGTGACCGAGACGAGCCCTGAACCCCCGGTGCACCTGCCCCGGTGGTCGGGGACCGAGGTGCGGCTGCAGCGCCCGCAGCCAGGGCCTGGCGACCGAGACGAGCCCTGAACCCCCGGTGCACCTGCCCCGGTGGCCGGAGACCGAGGTGCGGGGGCAGCGCCCGCAGCCAGGGCCTGGCGACCGAGACGAGCCCTGAACCCCCGGTGCACCTGCCCCGGTGGCCGGGGACCGAGGTGCGGCTGCAGCGCCCGCAGCCCCGGTGCGCCCCGCGGCCGGCTCACTGCCCTGAGCTCTGCGCAGCGCACAGGGATCCTCTGGGGCTGGGCTTGTCGTTCTTGTGGTTCTTGTACAGGCTTTCGAGTGACTTTCAAGTATTCCAAAATGTTCAGGAGACAAAAGTTATTTACAAAATGAAGTAAAATTTAAAAGGAGAAAGGGGGAAACCTTTCAAAGGGGACAAAAATGAATCAACTTAGTAAAGGACAAACCGAAGTGACTGGCTCGCGTGTCATTCTTTAGATCTGCGTGGCCCGTCGAGTAAGCCGCTCAGCAGTCACGGTGCCTGTTGGGGACTTGCGGAATACCCAGGGCATGTTTAAAGCTTGTTATGTTTAATGAAAGAGGCGAGAGAATAAAAATAAAAATAGCTACTCTGATTTGAAATGCGTGTTGAAATGATAATATATTTGATACATTGGTCAAATGAAATGTAGGTATTAGAAAACATTTCAGTCGCCTGCGTGAATTGCATGATGCTGCTTTTGAACGTCACTGCCCTGTGTGCGTGTGTGTGGGTGTGTTGTCGGTTTCTGTAGATTATTCTTGCAAAATAGTGTTTGTAGTACTTTTTGTCCGCCACCAGATGGCCGCCTCATTCAGTAGACTGTAGTTTTAAATTGTTTTCTCAAGAAAAATAGTTCAGATTTTAGAAATATTTTCATTTATTCAACAACTATCAACAATTCAACATATTTTCTGGGACTCAACTTCATCTGTAATATTGACTAAATGTACATACAGACATATGGAAAAAACTAACTTTCTCACTACAGTTTTATTTCACTGAAAATTAAACTAATTAAAATATTTGTGAAGTATGTGAAATCTGAGTCACAATTTTTACTTTTACGATTATATTGTCTAATTGAACAAGATGAACGATTTCCCTGTCTTTGGGGAATGTGTGTGTGTGTGTATGTAGAATTAGAATAGTTCAGGTTTCTAAACTTTTAAGTATAGAAATTGGATTAGAAATCAGATTAATTACCTACACAAAATTTCTCATTTGGAAAGGATGCAGCTCCGTAGATGAAAACATACACATTGTCAAAGTATATTGTTAGAAGTCTTGTGATTTTCCTAACAGGTAAAAGACTGGGAGAAAGATAACATAGTTTTCTTAATATTATATAGACAAATTATTTTAATAATGTTTTTCTAGTTAAAGCTCAAGGAAGTGCAGTGAACACACTGAGTTGGAGTTTTTTGTAGCTGTAGGCTTACTAAGCTAATTCTTAAAAGAGTTGCCTGTTCACATATTCCAGATGTTTGAAGCAAGATATGCTTATAGTTAAAAGCCTCAGGAGCAATACAAAAACAGTGACCATTTTCTTAATCTCTTTTCTCACTTTAAAGTTGCTTTATGATATAATTTTATGTGCAAAAGAATGAATGTTAAAACTACTAGAAGTCAAGCAATTTGGGTAATTAATTCAAAGTGAAATAAGACTCCATTCATCTCTCTGTTCATACCCGGTAGACAAAGCACGTAAACTTAAATCCATTAACAGGTAAAGAAATCTTGAATCTGAAAATTACTTAAAAGATGTATTACCATTAATGATGGCAAACTTACTTCATCACTTCCCAAATTAAAGAATCATTTATTTTAACAAAATAGAGGCAGATTTGTTGACCCAAATGAGAAAATTTTGAATAAAATAATTAGTTAAATGAAACTCTTTTTTAGTTGGTTGTTAAATTTATTTCTCAAAACCTTCCTATCTTTATTGGTACAAAACTTTGGCAATAATACATTATAATTTTACTTTGTAATGCCTTTAAGTTTAATTCCAGACAACTTAAGTCTGAACTGTTTATATACTAATTAGATTTTTATATTCTTGTAGACATTTGACCCTTAGACAAATGAGTACTTTCCAGCTAATGATTTTAATATATTATCTGTAAAAATTCACTATCTCATATTTGAATTTGATACATTTTAAAAAATTATAAATTCAGCACCTAGGGTTTAATGTGGCAGTAGAAGAGATAATTACATGGTGCTTATAAACTCAGTAACAGAGGCCCTCTCATTATTCATGTCTAGCAATGAATATAAAGATCCAGTTAAAAGTTAGGGGTTATTCTGAAGTAAGGTTTCACTTAGATAAACAGAATGTTATGTCTAATGGGTCTGTCCAAAAAAGTTAGGATATATATTTCTGTTGCTACGTTTCCAAAGGACAAGCCACTAGTCCATCTACCTCATTGTAGTAATTCACTCACTCCTTCCCCTAAAGCAAAGCATTGTATAATATACCTGCATTGTATCATCATTCACATGTTCATTTCTCCTATGCATTCATTTATTCGGACAAATAGTTTTGTAGTTTTGGGCCAGGGCCGGGTTTGAACCTGCCACCTCCGGTATATGGGGCCAGCGCCCTACTCCATGAACCACAGGTGCCACCCATTATTTGACAAATATTGAGTGAACTTCTATGTGCCAAGCACTGTTCTAGGCACTAGGGATACAGCAATGAACAAAACAGGTAAAAATGTCTGCCTTTACGTAGTTCACATTCTAATGCAGAGGAGATAATAAAAATATATAGGAGGCTAGAAAGTGATAACTGTAGAGAAGAGAAATAGGAAGTGTGTGTGTGTGCAGACAACTTAAAATTGAATATCACGAAAGGTCACGTTCAGAAGACACTTGAAGAATGACTAGAAAGAGGTAAGGTGCAAGTCATAATGATATCTGAGAGAAGAGCATATAGGAAGAAGAAAATGCAAGTGCAAAAGCTCTCTAACAGGAACACGGCATTTTGCAGGTACAGTAGGGTACTGTAGCTTGAGCAAAGTAACAAGTGGTCAAGTCATAGGAGATGACATCAGAGGAATGGGAGGTGTCTGCAGGCACTGGTAGACCTTTTTATATGGCTCTGATAAGGATTTTAGCTTTTACTCCGGGTTTAGTAGGGAACTATTGGAGGATTCTGAACAGAGAAGTGACTTAGTTTTTAAATGGTCAGTCTGGCTTGTATGTGAAGAACAATTGGAAGCAGGGCAACGGGAGAAGCAGAGTTATAGGAAAGGGGATCATATACCGTATCCTTCAACTGAGACATCTTTTAAAAAGAAGGGAAAGTATTAGTAATTATGTCAGGACAAAAAGCAAAAGCTGGGACCATTTACAGGACAACCGAGGTGTGGAATCATTCCAGTCATGAGGCCATCATAATGCTCAAGACAAGAGCTCTCTGGGTTTTTTGAGACAGAGTCTCACTCCCTTGCCCAGGGCCGAGTGCTGTGGGCAGCAACCTCAGACTCCTGGGTTAAAGCAATCCTCCTGCCTCAGCCTCTGAGTAGCTGGGACTATAGGTGCTGCCACCATGCCTGGTAAAGGTAGGGACTTACTGTTGCTTAGGCCGGTCTCGAACTTCTAACTCAAGGGATTCTCCCATCTCAGCTTCCCAGAGTGCTAGGATTACAGTTGTGAGCCCTGGTGCATGCCAGGCCAAGGTAAGGGTTCTTGATGACTTGGACCAAGAGCAATGGTAGAGCAGATGCGAGGTGGTTGGATTCTGTATCTGTTTTGAAGATGACCTCAGTAGGTTTTATGAGGGATAGAATGTGAGGTGTGAAAGAAAGAAAGGATAATTCCAAGGCTTTGACTGGACAATTGGAGAAAGAATTTGGCATTAGAGAGCAGGAGGATTTTAGAACTTAGTCTTGCATATGTTTGGTTTAAGACACCAATTAGAAATCCAAGTACTTTTTTTTTTTTAAATTTTGAGACAGACTCTCACTTGTCATCCTCGATAGAATGCCATGGCCTCATAGCTCACAGCAAACTCAAACTCTTGGGCTCAAGAGATCTTCTTGCCTCAGCCTCCCAAGTAGCTGAGACAACAGGCATCTGCCACAATACGTGGCTATTTTTAGAGACTGGGTCTTATTCTTGCTTAGGCTGGTCTCAAACTCCTGAGCTCGAGCAATCCACCCACCTCAGCCTCACAGAGTGCTAGGATTACAGGTGTGAGCCATTGCACCTGGCCTGCAAGTAGGAAGTTGGGTTTATGAGTCTGGAGTTCAGGGGAGACTTCCAGCTTGGAAATAAGAATTTGGGTGTCAATAACCTAATATTGCACTTAAAGTTATGAGACTAGGTGAAATTGCCAAAAGAAAGAGTATAAGTGGAAAATAGAAAAGGCTGAAGGACTGAACTCTAGGGTAGGACCCTTGAATACCTGAAGGTCAGACAGATTTAGAAGGAACCAGCAAAGACTAAAAGTCCCAGCCAGAAAGGCGAGGTAAAATCCAGAGAAGCATGTGTTCTAGAAGCCAAATGAAGGAAATGGAATGATGAGCAGTCAAGGAGGGCCAGGCCTGAGAATTGAGAATGACAGCTTCTAGTGCGCGGGTTCAGAAAGAATGCAAGGGCAGGATTTGGAGACAGTATAGTGAACAGCACTTACGAGGAGTTTTGCTGGAAAGGAGAAAGAGAAATGGGGTGGAAGCTAGAGAAGAATAGGACTAAGGAGGTTTTTTTTTCTTTACGATGGAAGAATAACAGCATTCTTTTATGCTAACGGGTTAATCCAGCGACCCACAGGAGCCATATTAAAGACTTGCAGCATTAGGAAGGTTGAGAACCAGTGGCGTTAATCCAATAGAGTGCAAAACTTATCCGGGAGATAGAGGAAGAATTGTTGGAGCATTGTCCTTAAGGAATGAGAGAAGATGGATATGCACAGGTTTCAGGGTTCATCTTAGCTCTTGACAGCAGAGTGGGCAGAGTGCATGGGTGGGGTGAGCATAGAAGTCGTGGGTAGCGGTGGTGGGGAGGCCTGGGGAGGCTCTTTTCTCATGGCCTCAGTTTTCTCAGTGAAGTAGAAAGAAAATTCATCTGAGAGTTAGTGTGTGGGAGGAGGTGAGGTGGACACTTGACGAGAAAGAAATATGATTTAGTGGTCCAGGAAAATGAGAGTAAATGGAGCGGGTCAATAGAACGTTTTCCTGGCAGCATTACTCTTTTATGAGCCTCGTGACCAGGAGTATGGTGAGATCAGTCAGCACAGATGTGATTTTCCCTTTGCACCCTTAGCTGAGTGTCAGCATGGAGTGCTGGGTGAGTTAGATTGAACAAGGCATTGATTTAACCAAATGTACGCAGCAAAATAAAAGAGAAGTGGAAGCGATGAGAATATATTTGCAGGAAGTTCAGTAAGGACTGACCTCAGAATTTAAGCTGGGAAGGAACATAACTTCATGAGGAAGGAAAGAGTGAGCCTGAGTTGATGGGTTACACATACATACACGTGGGAGCACATAAAAATTAAATTACAGGTTCGCAGTATTTCTTAAAATCAAGGGCCTAATTACCTCTCTTGCTTTCTCATCTGCAACACCTCAGTTTGCAGAAATTCCTCCCTTCACACGGAACTCATCATTTCTAGAACACTTTAAGGCTTTTCAGCACACCACCCTTTTGTATCCCCTAGTCCTTAGGCTTCAGTGCTCTTTGCCCTTTCCAGCCGCCTGGCCCTACAACTGCAATTCAACTATCTCCTGTTTTTCAAAACATTATCTCAATACCTTGGCAGAGCAAGCCTTTTCCCTTTTCCGGCTTGCACACCCAGATCTTGGCTCCTGCCTCCATACCACCCAGGGGGTCAGTCTCTTGAAGCAGGCTGCAAGCTCTTTATGAGTCAGGGCTACATATCAATCCTCTTTGCATTCCCATGGCCTATTACAAAATAGAAACCTAAAAATAAGGCCTAAATGAATAAATAAGTGAATGGAAACTGTTGGTGAGTTAAAATTGCCTCAGTCTAGACCAACACTTTGCAAATGTGTCTGAGTATTAAAGCCACTTGTAGCTTGTAGAATGTTTTTAAGATTCTAAGCATATATCCCAGAGAATATTATTCACTAGGTTTTAGAGTGAGGTTCATAAAATTATGAAGAGTTACACAGAAGCTTTTAGTAATCAGTCCTGCTTGAGATATTCTGGTTAATTATCAAGCTCTACCCAAAAGCTGATTCAATGGGAAAGAAATTAATTTTTTTTTTATTTTTTCAGGGTACAATACAGATTTTATTTTAAACTGAAGTGGCACAGGCAGTGTGGATAGAAAGCAAAGGTAACCTCCACGAGTTTCAGGGTAAAAAAGAGAGATTTTACTTAGGAAGAACAAAGAGAAAGTTTAGAGACTTCCAAAGAGAGCTGGAAGTGGGTTCCTCTCAGGAAGGAGAACAGGCAAGAGAGAACGAAGTCACATCTTGCAAAACATCAGAGCAGCAGCAAAGAGGCAGAACTCGCCTAAGCCCAAAGTTCCACCACCTGCTTAGCAGCCCATGTGGAAGGGCTTTGTCTTTTTTTTATTAAGTCATAGCTGTGTACATTAGTGCAATCATGGGGTACAATGTGCTGGCTTCATATACAATCTGAAATATTTTCTCCAATTCTTCACCATAACCTTCATGGGATTTTCTTGTTTATTGTATGAAAACATTTGTATTCTGCATTTAGTAAGTTTCACCTGTACCCTACTAAGATGCACCGTAAGTGTGATCCCAAGAAATTAAACTTTTATCCTTTAATTTTTCGGGGAAAATTATTGATAAAAGTGTTTATTCTCCCATTTCTCTGTCCCCCAAAAGCTGGTAAATGGCTTGACAGTAAGATGTTCTAATTGACGATGGTACTTTTAGAAGATTCCTCTTATGGCACAGTTTTAGGCTATGTGACAAATTTCTGGAAGAGATGTTTTTGTGTGTGTCAGAAAGTTTATTAATCTGGATTTTTTTTAAAATCTGGATTTTTTAATGTTAAGTTAAGAAAACTCAATTTGAGAAAATTCAAGAGATTTTTAAAATTCCATCTACTTTCATAAGTTCCAGGTCAATGTCCAGGATTGGACTGGCCTTGGGCAAAGCTGTATATCCAGGTTTCATTCAGACGTAATCTTAGGACTCAGAATGTCTCTGTCATTCTACTTTCACTGGCTTCATTTCTGAAGAGGAGCATCTTCAGGTAGTTTCAGGCTTACATTGTGGCAATTGATTGACCCTGATATAGGGAGGTGGCCTTTTCCCTGTTGTTTCAACACAAGTTCCAGGATTCAGGCTGATTGGTTGAAAAGAAGTTAAATGCTCAAAGGGAATTCTCGGGTTGTTCTGAGACGGGGATGGGAGGCGTCAGACCCCCCAGAATCCTACATATCCCCTGCACTGACGGGACCTGAGGACGAGAGCAGTAATGAGTAGTTGATGTGTCCACATTTACGGTGCATCTTAGAAGGGTACAGGTGAAACTTACTAAATGTAGAATATAAATGTCTGTACACAATAACTAAGAAAATGCCATGAAGGCTATGTCAACCAGTTGGATGAAAATATCTCAGATTGTACATAAAACCAACACATTGTACCCCATGATTACATTTATGTACACAATCATGATATAACAAAAAATAAGGGAAAAAAAGAAAGAAAATTGAGGCTCGGCGCCTGTGGCTCAACGGGCTAAGGCACCAGCCACATACACATAAGCTGGCGGGTTCATATCCAGCCCGGGCCTGCCAAACAATGACAGGCGTTGTGGTGGGCGCCTGAGTCCCAGCTACTTGGGAGGCCGAAGCAAGAGAATCGCTTGAACCCAGGAGGTGGAGGTTGCCGTGAGCTGTGATGCCACAGTACTCTACTCAGGGTGACAGCTTGAGGATCTTTATCAAAAAAAAAAACAAGAAAGAAAATTGAGGGGTTCTTAACAGAAATACTGAGTCCTGGGAAGGCAAACCCAGCAGACGTCCACTGTAACAATCCCTCACTCACAAGGTGTGGGTACATAAAACCCCAAAGCCCCCCAAACCATGACTCTGTAGAGATTTAGCCTCATGCCTTTTCCTTCTGTAGCACTTTATCATAAAACACTGGAAAGTTAACAGTGTGACTGTGAGACCCCATCGGCTCATGTATCTTGACTTGGTGAAACTAATAGGACTGGAAACCCTGGGGATTTGCCCCTGTTTGCATCTATTTGTGACCCAGATTAGTGGTGAGGGGCAGCATTCGCCTAAGTGAATATCTTGCCAAGTCTCAAACTTTCCATCCTGTAAGCTGGGAGTAGACAACGTGAAGGAGCCCTTCTCTCGACACATTTACACTCATCTTCCCAATGGCTCTTTCAGTAATAAAGGGGACATTTTCATCTCTATTTATCTCTCTTGGATCTTGTTCTCAGTTAATTTCAAGCTTGGAAGGAAAGAAAGGGCTTATTATTTGCTTTCTAAAGCCTGCCTCTGTAATTTGAACTACATGTATTTTTATAAATCCAAGTTGAAATTTAAAGTGCGTATTGACACACTCAAAAACCAAAAACATTGCATAGTCAGAATAAATAACTCCTTTTCGAAAGCAAAAGTTTGCACAATGCTGTTTCTGCACCCTCTTAGTGGCTGCCCCACAAAGATGATTGTACCTGTAGAAATGAGAGTCAGCCTACGTAGAAACACCTGCTCTACAAACCAGGGCTACCTGTGTGTCTACCTGTGCACTTGACAGAAGGTCCTGGGGAAAAGACATGGCAATGTTATTAATACAGAGAGCTCTAGGGTAATTAGGAGCTGTGGCCAATCCCCATTTCACTAGCGGTGCCAGAACGATCATTTCATGAGCCCACCTGCACATCCAGCCCCTAAGAAGAAGAATTTAACAGTGCAAGTGTAAGATGAACTCTGTCAAATAAAACATTAGATTGTAATTAACTTTAGATGATGCACGACATCAAAACTAAGGAAGCTGTTCATGCCCCCCGAAGACACTAGTAAATGCAGTAAAGCTAATACATATATCATATGAGTGTCTGGTACATATTTGCATCTGTGTCTATGTATTTACATACACATAGAAGAATGTTACTTTAAGTGGGTTTTATGTCAATTACCAGAGTTTTTAAATTATTGTGCTTTAGAGACCTGGTGAATTCATTTAATTCACTTTTTATTTTAAAACATAATCACATTAAAAAATCATCCAAGTTACTGTTAATGATTTTCCATTCTCAATTAGCAAACCCCATCATGGATCCCATGCTTGACATAAATACAGTCTCTACCTTCTTGGTCTTTTCTGACATTCAGTGAAGATCACTATTGACTGATCTCCATATTTAAAACCTCGTATTATAGATCAGTATTGTTCAATAGAACGAAAATGTGGACATATATGTAATTTTAAGTGTTTCATTAACCATAACAAAGGTTTTTTTTAAGGCAAAATTTTTGTTTTTTTATTTAAAAATTTAGTTAACATTAGGCATAGGTGTGGCTTCAGTGACAGAAAACCAGAAATAATCACAGTGTTATAAAGATAGAAGTTTATTTCTTACATAATATTGGGACCCAGGCTTTTTTTTATCTTACTGCTCTGCTATGTGTGGCCTCTAGAAGCTAGGTCACCTCATGGTCTAGGAGGGTTGCTCCAGCTCCAGTCATCACTTCTGCATTTCAGCCAATGAAAAGGAAGACTGAGAAGGGGGAAGTTTCATATAATGATCATATCTCATTAGCCAGAACTTAGTCACAAGTCCATAGATTGCTGCAAAAAAGGCTGGAAAATGTCATGTTAATTTAAGGCAGCCGTACATCCATTTTAAGATGGATTTTATTACTATAGAAGGACAGGGAAGTGGTTAATGAGGGGGAAACTAGTAGTCTTTATTTTGAGAGGATCTTTGAAAACCCAGCGGATTTTTTGAGGAGATTATGTTAAATATACCTACCTACCACTGTTTGGGATTGAAACAAGGCATCGCTAGGGCTGTATCTGCTTTATTAAAATTCACTCACAGATTTGTTAGTTTACCAGAAAATGTATTCACACTTAACATCCCAGAAGCTAGAGATTTTATATGACATAAGAACCTGGCAGTAGGGATAACCAGGGCTACACTTGTGTGATATTCGGAGGGGTTTCTGATACAGAAGAAAGAGCTCCCCAATCTTGGCTCATGACCAGACATAACTTTCTCATTCCATTTCCAATCTTGTGTTCACACATGTGCATGGTTAAGTGCCTAGTTTTAAAATTTGTATTGTCACTTGTCTAAGAAATGTTATGCTGTTGAATCGAGAGTTTCTCTAAATCTAGAAGTGTCTTCTAATGGGCTAAATGGGAAATGGAAGGTAGATTCCATTTTCCTTTTTATTTTTTTGAAAGATTGCTTTGTTTAACGATTTTGCTAGATTGTTTTCTTCCTAAATATCTGTAAATACCTGGAAGGCAAAGGTATTTCATTCTTTTTGTGTTTCCCAGAGAGAAATTTCATAGGGCATTTGAATTAACAAATACTTGATATTTCTTTCTTTCTTTTTTAATGTGAGAAGGTTTGCTTTTTTTTTATTTGAAATAGTTGCCAATAATTGAAAATGAGATTTCACTTTAGAAAATAAAAACTTCCAGCTTCTCTTGAATAACTGGAGACTCTAACAGCACTTAACTCATCCCCTCAAACTCCATCCCCACCCCACAGATCTGCTCATGGTTTATTTTTCCCATTATTTATTTCTCTGGTATAATATATTCCTTGAAAAGTTCATCCCAAGTTGTTCTTTCTAATATCATCTTTCCCACTTGGTCACTATTCTCTACCTTGCTCACTTTTATTTCTTCTTCTTTTTTTTTTTTTTATTAAATCATAGCTGTGTACACTAATGCAATCATGGACTACAATGTACTGGTTTTATATACAATATGAAATATTTTCATCAAACTGGTTAACATAGCATTTTCTTAGTTATTGTGTTAACTAAGTACCCTTGTAAGATGTACTGTAGGTGTGGTCCCACCAATTACCCTCCCTCCGCCTATGCTCCCCCCTTCCCTCCCCTCCCTCTCCTCTAATTGGGCTATAGCTCTAGCTTTCATATGAAAGCTATAAATTGGTTTCATAGTAGGGCTGAGTACATTAGATACCTTTTCTTCCATTCTTGAGATACTTTGCTGAGAAGATTATGTTCCAGCTCCATCTATGTAAACATGAAAGAGGTAAAACATCCATTTTTTAAGGCTGCATAATATTCCATGGTGTACTTATACCACAATTCATTAATCCATTCATGGGTAGATGGGCACTTGGGATTTTTCCATGACTTAGCAATTATGAATTGGGCTGCAATAAACATTCTGATACAAATATCTTTGTTATGAAGTGATTTTTGGTCTTCTGGATATTTACCTAGGACAGGAATTGTAGGATCGAATGACAGGTCTATTGTTAGATCCTTCAGTGTTCTCCAAACATCTTTCCAAAAGGAATGTATTAGTGTGCATTCCCACCAGCAGTGTAGAAGTGTTCCCTTTTCTCCACATCCATGCCAACATCTCTGGTTT
>CAUYRH010058510.1:0-15383 GCA_963574655.1 Perodicticus potto
TAGTGCAATCAAGGGGTACAATGTGCTGGTTTCATATACAATCTGAAATGTTTTCATCAAACTGTTTAAGATAGCCTTCATGGCATTTTCTTTTCTTTTCTTTTTTTCCCTATTGGTAAGACAGAATTTATTTACAAAAAAGAATATAGAAAACACTAAAGCTCCTGGTAGAGAGGGAGAACTCAAGTGGGGAGAGAAAAGCTCTCTCCGTTTCTCTTCCGGTCTTTCCCCGTCTCCCCCTTTAGGCTTTTAGTCTTGAGGTATATATAGGTGTATGGGTTCCTTGGCCAGGAAATGAATGAACACAGTCCCTTCCGCCGGGGCAAGGTGAATGAGTGTATCAATGAACGGACACAGTCCCTTCCGCCGGGGCAATGTGAATGAATGTATCAATGAATGGACACAGATTTTGATCTCTGAGTTTCTTTCCCAAAGGAAACGTTCTTGTACTAGTAAAACTGACTCTGGAATAGTCCTCTATGCATGCTATTTTTCCTACTTCCCTTATCACTTACCCTTTGCACATGTTTATCTTTCTTTCTGGGATAACTTCTTATTTCTTTGCCCTATACCCTGTTGCATACCTGTCCCAGAATTCATTTCTCCCAACCCAGCCAGCAATACCTCTAATCCTTTAGTTATGTCCATTACAAATTATATCTAGGAAGCCCTACCAGATAACATCTTTATCTAAGATTATGCATGTAATTTTTTTGTTACTTTGAAAATACTCAATATATATACCAAAGGTACATTTAAATGTGACTTAAAAATTTATTTTTATGCAAAAATGTGTGCCCCTACTTATGCCATGACTATACCATACCCACAGTACCTGTAGCATAGGTACTCATTAACTTTTATTTTTTTTTTTTGAATAAGTAAATATGTTCTACGAGGCTTTGAAGATTTTTGAATATCATATTTTTTTCTTATCCTGAACAAAATAAAAGAACTACAAAATAAAAACACTACAATATTAGGTGTGAGAAAACCATTGAAATTTAATGGCATTTAATGAATTTTAATATATAATTTCTACAAGTTATCTTGTCAGTACCAAAAATATGAATTTTTTTAGTAAGATAAAACCATACCTACTACCCTGTTGAATCCCTGATAAGTATATAGATATTAAAATATTATGCAGGTACTATTACCCTGTTGAATCCCTGACAAGTATATAGATATTAAAATATTATGCAGGTAATTATTCAAATTAAATGTAAAGATTAAGAAAAGCATAGCTTATCTAATGGTTAGTTTATGGACTATGTCATTTTAAAAGCTATTTAGAATGGTTATCACCTTTATGATAAAGCTACCTAATAGAATTATGTATCTGATGTTTGCAATTCACAGGGTAGAATTTAACAGTAAAGGACACTTATAGAGTCTTAAGGGATTCAGTGCACAAAAGTGGTCACCACTTAATAGGATGAATACCATACCTTAAAAGAAGCATTACATAAAAGCAAGTGGATATAATTAGATCTGACATCACCAATTTCATGCAACCTATATTTTAAAAGCACCCCGTGTGTGCTTTGAAGACAAAAATTATATTTTTGACACTTTGAAGACAAAAATTATATTTCCTAAAAAGCTACCATAACAACTGACTTTCTATTACAAGACATTTTGCACATTTATAGAGTGAGTGTGTTTTCTAAGAAGTGTCCAATTTTAAAAAATTGCAACCAAAGTAGTAATCCTGATATCTGAGACATAAGCAGATCTATCCATACATCTCTAGTGACAAAGCTATTGAGGTATAAATTTTAAAATGTTTTGCCAATATTTTGTGCAACTTGGTAGAAACAGTCAACTTTCCATTTCAAATTTACTCACGAAGTGTCCTTCGCGCGCACCGGTGAATAGTACCTTGCGCCATATGACAGACCACAAAGAGTGGCTCTGTAGAGCTTCTGCCTTCAGGTGTTTTTAGGAGAGCAAGCAAACCAACAAATCTAGTCTAAAGATGGAGTGTTAACAAATTAATCCAAGTGACTTATTGTTAATAGACTTTTAAGTGCTAATATTTCTGGTATAACTGATAACATATAAGATAGAATATGAGAAGTTGCAAACATCTCTTGGAAAATTCAAAAATAAAGGGAATATGTGCTTGTAATTTCAATGTTCTAATTCAGACAGACTGGAGAGAAACTCAGGCATGGAGGGCAGGTGCAATATGCTTTGTTTAGCTGACTGCAGCTGGTGAGCTGCATGGGAGGTCTGCCCTTATCCAACTCCTAGCAGCCAGGGAGCTGAGTTACATAGATTGTGCACAATCTATGATCTGCCATCCACGCTAGAGGAAGGCCCTGTACGCGTTTATACCCAGGGAAACAAAAGTGGCAACATGCCAAGCAGCAGTTCCATAACCTTGACTTCTCTGTACACAGTTATGGCTTATCTAGGAACACGTGGTGCCTTCCAGCAAGGTCATGTGCTTTGTCTCATCTCAGACCCAAGGCCGTGGGCAAGACAGCCTAAATATCTTCATCTCTACAGTACTTTTAATGAATGCACTTACTTTTACATGTAAGAAAAAATAAAGACCTTGTGTTCTAATCTCACATTCCCATACCTACGAATCCACCTTTACAGAAATACTTAAGTCAATAGAAAGATTTCTTGACTCATTTCTTAATGGAAAGATCAAAAATTGATAGCCCAATAAATACATGTTAATGTTAGATTTTTTTTTTTGGCTCAAAAAATTGAGCCAAAGAAAAAAGAGTTAAGAAACTAACATAAATACGAGCACATGCTGGAGTACTTAAGGGAAGAGTCATGTCTTGATGTGCTTACATTGCTAGTAATAATGATTTAATAAGCTTAAAACCAATATTCAAGTATTAGTTGTGAGTAGGTTAGGAATTGAACTAAGAAAATGATTGCAGAGAATGGGCAAAGGAAAACAGAAACAAGAGAGAAGGGGATATGAGAACCCTAAACCGAGTGCAAAATGTGCTGCTGGAGGCCGGGTGCTTTTTAAACTCCAGAGGTGTCTGGCTGAAATTTCACCTTTTTCCCAGAGCAACTCTGCTACTGTGTCAAGACTCACAGGGGAGTGGGGCTACTCGCTCTAGAAGTGTGAGTGTTTTTGTAAAGTTAGAGTATGCAGAATGTTTAAACTCTATTAAAAGATAGCATGCTTTGCTCCAGATCAGATAAGAAGATAAATTATCTCTTTTCTTTTCCCACCTTGGTTTGACCAGAAGCTTCTGTCTGTCTTTCTGAGCACAAAGCTTCTTGAGTATTAATCCTCACTCCTGTGATTTGTGTGTGTGGCCTCCTCAGGGTCTTCTCTGACATCCTGCTCTTGGACTGTTTTCTTGGTTCCATGTTCTGTTTGTGTTAAATGTCATAAATACTTAGACAAATAAAAGTAAATCCATCCAATTAACGTAATTAAATAAATAGTTTAGTCAGAAAAATGCAAGTGCAGCGAGAACCATAATTGGAATTGTTTACCTTTCCCACACGAGATTTATGATTACAACAATGGTGTAAGAAAAAAATGAAGTTGGCCTGGGGCAAGACACTGCATGTGTGTTGAACCTCAGGAAGAAGGACATGCAGTCTTCTGACCCAGCTACCTCTTAAACTTTCTCTCGTCTCTTGTTTTTTCATTTTTTCTTTGCCCTCTCATTTCTGCCAAGCCACTTGGTGGGAACCCTTCGCATAGTTGGGGCTGGTACCCAACACATAAACATGTAAACCTATTTATTTTATTGAGAAGCTGGATCTTAGGTCTTTTTTATTGAGTGTTTATTCTCTTGTTTATAATCCATGGTCTCTCTGGCACCAAGTGTGATTGTTATTGCTAATTTATCGCAGATCCTTCATTATTATGTTTCTAATAGAAGAAAAATACATTTTTATGTTATATTAAGAATTAGAAAACAAGAGATAGTCAAAGAAGGCTGAAGTTTTAAGTAATTGATTCAAAAATATTTCTTTAGAAAGTAGAAATATCTACTATATGTTTATTTTGGGAAATGTTGAATGGGTAACATTTGGTATGGCGAAGGGATGGAAAATAAAAAGATCAAGTAATTTTTGTGTACATTACTACAAAATTAGATGACAAAGAATTTTTCTAAAAAAAGTTTAACAAGACAAACATCATAAGTAAAATTACATTAAACAAAGAAGAATATTAATCATGTCAAACATTTGATCAGTGTTATAAAGTATTATCTCAAAAAAGAAGTTACTGGCTGCCGAAAAAAGAAATAAAAACTTCTCAGAAATAAGAAAAACTAGAATAATATACATATATTCAAAAAGAAAAAGAAAAACTAGAGATAATGCTTATAATCCATGTGAAAGAGATAATAGTTCCAGACAATAGGCATTATATTGATAATCAACATTTCTGAAGGGAGAATAAAGCACGTTGAACAGAACGATGTTAAGTTACACAGAAATAAAATTCCTGCATAAAAGTTCCATTTATGAAAACATGCAAAAATTAAATAAAATTAGTCTTTGCAAAGCATATATGAGGGAATATATCTTATGGATGGGCATAAAAGCTGTGATATAAAATGAAATCTAAGACACAATTGTGAGTGGTTATAAAGTTATACACACACGTTACCACCTTGAAAACATACGTATAAATTAGAATCTTTAAAAACGATTAACAACAGCAAACTGTTGGCCTGAGTCAGAAGACTGGATATGGGAGAGGTGGGAAGAGGTGAGAGCTGGCTGCCTTCTCTATTAACAGAGCTGAGGTGCAGAAAGTGATTCTGAACAGGAAAAATAAAGCATAAGTTGTAGAGAAAAAATCTAAGTATTCTATGAAACTGAGGGGTCAGGGTAGAGGAGGGAAAAAGAGTGAGATAATACACACAAGAGCACTGTTTTTAGTGCCTTTTCTTACAAGAGCTGTAATCCCAACATGAAGTGCCCACCCTCTGCCCTCCTACAACTTAATTACATACTAAAGTCTCCAACTTCAAATACCATTACATCGGGGGTTAGGGCTTCAACATATGAAATCCATAGCACTACACATACAGTTCACATGTAGGACAAAAGCTAAATAGATCCTCCAAATTGGGAGACTTCCTGAGCAAGAAATGGATGCCCATGTTAGGTAACAGTTGCAAATGTGGACATTTTCAGACAAGTATCTGCGATCAGCCTTTCATATGTTATTTCACAGTCTTTAAGAGATCATTATTTTTCAGTTTGCTTTTTCTAGTAAGATTTGTTTGTCTAGAATTAGTACTGCTAAGGTAAAACCTCTCTTAACAGAAAGCAGATACTGTTTTTGCATAAAGTAGAGGAAGACAAAAGTAAAAGGGAAATACTTGAGTGTTTAGGCTAAGCTTTGTGCTATGTGTATTATAAACATCATGAAGGAGAAAGACAGGTCATGACTTCCATACACCCTATTTCTGCTTAAGAGATAATACGGAAAATATAGCGTGTTTGTTAAGATTATGTGTAGGGGACAGAATATTCAGGTTACATCATAAATCTACTTCTGTTACTATTGTGACAGTATTCAAAAGCATGTGTTACCTTGATCAAGTGCTTCAATTTTTCTCTGCTCCATTTCTGGATCTCTAACACATGGGTACTGATAGGACCTGCATCTGAAGATTAAGTGTCTTCTTGGAGGGAGCATTTAATAGAGGGCTTGACATGTGAAATAAATTTTCCTGTAAATATTACTTTTGTCTTTCATCATTGCAAACACAGTTGTAGATACTCATCCTTGATTTTATTATTTTTTTTTTCACCTTGTAGCCTCTCAAGCCAGAGTTGCTTCTGGTGTATTCATTACATGGTCTGAGTTGAAAAGAAAAGCTCAGCCAGTTATTTTCTCAGTAATCTGAACAAGAAAACGTCTATGAATTCTAATAGAACAAGTGGATTGCTAATATTGCATTCTTTATTGTAGTCTAATGTGTAAATATAATTTTCCTAAAATTCTTTGACACAGAAATCAGATGTCTCTTTGTGGAAATTATGCATAAATGAGAACCAATTTAAAATACATTAACCCTTGGGTAAAATGATCATTGTAATTCACATGGTCTAGGTCTATATATAGACTCACATATATCTGAGTGAGATGTTTCTAATTCCACAACATATTAATATTGTTGTTAACATTTTAACAGCATGGATAAGTTATATATAGAAACCTTGCAGATATATTTTGTTTCTAAATACGAACTGACTTAATAAATTGTATGTCCTCACATTTTTCATTCGTCAAATGAAATAGGAGCAAGTAATCACATATTGGCTCTTGAATATGGATATTTTCAAAGTCTTGGGTAGTGACATTCAGCAAATGCTGTTTTGTGTCATTCATATAACATGATATAGAAAAGTATATGAAAAAAAGGAGATAAAATTATTTTAAACCACAAAAAGGCTTAAAATGGCAAAAGCAAAAATTCTATTAGAGAACACTTTTGTCTGTACATTAATCTTCTTAAAATATTTACTAAATGTTTATTATATGCTTGTCACAGGGCACTGATTACATTTATTTTCTGGTAGAGTCCCATCATATACACTATGAACACACTCTTGGGAAAACAAAAACCACATTAGTAATAATCATTGGAAACTTATAGTAGATCAAAGAGAGTAGCTCAGACAATTATGTTTTCTATCAAATGTGATTTTAAAAGAATTTAAAATAGAAGACATAAAAATAAAATAAAATAAATTCTTGAGATATGCATATTATCTGACAATTGTAAAATAATAAGCAAACAAAATACACATATTGCAATTAATTAGCTTCCCTAACTGTAATAAAAACTCCTTCAGAAAAACAATATAAAATATTATATCATAATAGTCACAAGAAATATTAAAATACATTCAGAATTAAACCTAGTAAGAACTCTCCAGAAACAGAATAATAAAAATGTTAAAGTTAACGAGGCATATTTTTTAAATGAATAAGTAATATGATATGGTATGTGCCAGGTTTGGAACTGTAAAAATGACCATCCTTTATAATTTGGAGACTTAATTCAATTAGGAAAAAAGCCAGTGAGATTTTCTTATAAAATGATAATGGCCTCAGAGAATATCTAAAGTAATAAAGATGTAAAATCAGCCAGAAAAAAATTTATAAAATGTTTTACTTGAATAGAATACAGTAAGTGAAAAGCGCACAGATCAGGTGTGCCTCACGTTTCTGTCACACATGTCTATTGTTAATTTTTTCTCTGTAGTTTCTCTTGGCCATATTGGTTATTACTCTGTCCTGAATGTGATCGATCTGAGCTTTTTCTGAGGCCCCTATGCTCTTATGCCCACTGGCTGCTTAATTTAAATGCAATGTTTAGTTTTTAAATTTTTCTTCACTTTCTTAAATAGATTATAGTTCATCTTTAATAGATTATAGTTCAGTAGAGAGCTTTCAAATCCTATCTATTTTGTCACTCTTCTTTTTTATTTTCTTGAACATATGCATCAAAATAATTTTACAGTCCTTAATGCTAACGCCACACAAGAACGCTAAAATTACTAAAATTGATTTTTTTGTCTTTAATTTTTCTTATTGTGACATAGTCTGCTGTCTTTGTATGTATAAAGCTTTTTTATTCGCATGCTAACAGGTACACATTATATGTTTTATTGTATTTAATAGTGTATCCAGGCTCAGACTATATTCTGTTCCACCAGAAATAGTCGCCCCTATTCTCTAAGGTAATATGAAAACAACGGGTCAATCCTGACAAGGGCTGAGCTGTATCAGGTCTGGATTGCAGCGTTAGCACGTTCCTGTCTTCCTCATCTCACCTTTGTTTCCAGGGTTTGCCCTACGTGATCTTGTTTAAAATATGAGAGATTTAATTCTACCCTTCACCAGTGGTCTTATGTTGCTTTTAAATTTGACAGATGTCTTAGGATGAAGACTTGTCATGTTTTTAAGGTTGCACCAACCCTGACAGGGCTCTTTTTGCAATTATTACTAGAGTAGATGGTGTTACTGTACATGCCTTTTTGAAGCTTTTGGCCTAACACACCCCTGCCTCTTAAATAGACCCTGAAATGAGTAAATGTTCTTTGGGAAAAACTGTCACATAATCACAGGGAGAAAAACAAACAGCTAGATATTATTAGCTTACATCAAAACAGTTCTTTCCTCTCCAGAATTTTGATCATCTGCTCCTCATTGTTTACCCAATGCTCCCTGATGCCTTTCATAAAGTAATTTTTTGTGTAATTAATCTTGCTTATTTTTTCTAGCTGTGACATCAGGAATTGCAACCGCTATAGTACACTGTATTTTTACCAAGAAAGGGCACTCGCTCCCCTTAAAGACCAAACGCAGTAATAGCAGACCCCACGCTAATTAGTGATGAGATGGCCTATATTCTATCACTGTTTTTCCTGAGGTTCTTTCTCATTAAAAAAAGATTAAAGATTTTATAAGCTCATCTTATCCTGGTTTGCTTATTATTTAGTTCTTTCCTCAACATTAAATTTTCCTGCAGGATTTCAAAAGAACCTTTGCACAAATGTCATGTTTCCATCAGACCCTAGGCTACTGTCACCCACTTCTATAGATTTTTGACCCATTTGGGATCTAGGCCTTTCTTAAACTCCAAACATAATTAAGCTAAAGTATTAGAGTTTAGACTAAATCAAAGATGTTTCGAGGTGTGAGTTTAACATAAAGCATGACAAAGCAAAATTGAAATTTGACCCATGCCTAGATATAAATGTTTCTAGGAACCATACCTGAACCTTCTGATGTTATTTCTCACCAAATATTCTTCTTCTCTTTCTTACCTTGGCTTTTGTTCCATAATATGTTCATTTTCACCATATCTCAACCTCTTAATCTACTCCAATGCTTTAGGTTTACTGAGAGGATTCCCCCCCATCCTCCACCCCCCACTGCTTTTGCCACTAACTGTTTAAGCTCATTTTCTAGGCAAACATATTTTCCTTGAAATATTTCTGTAGTCACAGAACTTTTCATTATTAGGTATAAAATATGAATTTTCCCTATTTCCCCATTCTGGCACAAGTTTTCATGTTTACTGCGACATAATACAATTTGCAGTAGAAATGCTGTTCCACAGAATTGAATTATTTTATAATCAAAGGAAAATTCATAAATTGTACTTAGAAAATAGAAGACTGAGGCAGTTCCCTAATATATTGGGGATCCAGTCTCAAATCCTCAGATCTAGCTACTCCTTTATATAAGCCTTTCTTTTAATTATTCTATCAGTTTGGTTTCTTAAAATGAAAGTAGGGTTAAAAGACGAGAAAGTCTCTTGAATATTATCGCAATCAAGTTGATGAAAATATCTCCGATTGTATCTGAAGCCCACACACTGTACCCCATGATTGAATTATTGTACACAGCGATGATTCAATAAAAAAAAAAAGTTGTTTTGTCCATAATAATGAATACCATATAATAGTTTCCCAAAGCTTTTGTTAATATTTATATTTTCACAGAAAAATATGCAGTCACCATTAACATAGAAATACCAATATTGAATATTGTAATACTTTTTAACCTAAATAAATGTGGAAAACTATATGCCATTTTTTATTATAATTTTACTTTCTTTCATTATAGTTGGGTTAAATACATTAAAATATTTGTTAGGCATTTGTCCTTCCTCTATGATTTTGTTTGAATTTCACTGCTCATCTATTGACTGTCTAGTTTTAATGGTACATTTCTATGAAACATTTAGATATTTGTAAGAATATAAGGATCTCCTGAGCCCCAAGTATTGCACATTGCTGCAGTAAGTTGCAATCCAACTTAAAATGTTAATTATTGACAATAATATTGCTCAAAATGTTGGAGTGTTCAGCAGAGGAGCTGTGCTGAGGAACTGCCTGGCACTGCCGTCTTTGGGAACAGACAATGGAAGGAAGTAGCAGATAGTTGGAGGTCAATCACCTAATCGGGAAAGTCTGTCACTAAATACTTTTTCTCAGTGTCTATGCTTATGAACATTTTATATTCCTGAATGACTTTGTACGGCTATTGTTTCTTAAAATATCTCTTATGTGTCATATATTTGTCTGTATTTCCAATGAGCAATAGGTGGTTGAGTCTTACTGAGTTAAAGACGTTAGTGACTATCAGACTCCTAATCTTCCACTGCTTTCACTCAACTCACTCTACTGGTTCTTTAGTTAGGAAGAAGGAAAATGTGCTATTGTCATATGTTTTGTCTTGCCCATCAGATAGAATTGAGTGTAAAATAGAAGTTTTAAGATTCCTCCAGTTCTCTCTTTTTTTGCTGTTTTTTATAAATCAGCATTTCATAAAAATCACACACATAGTCTACCCTACAATGGTGGAATTACTTAGGTGAACTTGAATGCATGATTTTTATTTCAATCTGCTATTAACAAAATATTTTTCAAAGCTGTAAAAACCTTACTTAAGAAGGAAAAACTCTTTCTGGTTTCACATAGAAACTATGATCAATTATATTCTCATGACATAATATCTCACTGGTTTCTGTTAAATGTCTGTTATCACAAGTCAGCAAAGCAAATATTTCTTCATTGCATTATTTGTATAATAATACTCAATTATTTTCATTTTCAATGACTTTTGTTTGTAAGAATTTATTATTTTAAATGACAAGTAAATTGCGTCTATGCAGTGTAGAGTGTGCAACATGACATTTTGATAGATGTATGCACTCTGGGATGGCTAATTCTTGCTATGTAGCATATGTATTCCCACATATATTTTCATTTTGGTGGCGAAAACACTTAAAATCTACTCTTTTAGCAATTTCCATATATAAGATATGTTATTATTAAATGTATAATAGATCTCTGGTTCTTATTTCTCCTGTTTAACTGAAATTTCATATCCTTTGCCAAAATTTCTCCCACTCCCTCCACTCTCAGACCTTGATAATCACCATTCTGCTTCTGTTGGTCCACTGCCTTCGATTCCAATTACAAGGAATACCATGAAGTATTTTTGTTTTCTGTTTCTGATTTATTACACTTAACATAGTGCCCACCAGGTTCCACCATGTAGTGAAAAATGACAGGATTTCATTCTATAATATTTTAAGCCTGAGTGCATGTTTATCACATTTGTCTATTGATGGACACTTAGGATAAATTCCATATTTGTCCATTAAGAATAATCCTTCAAGTAACATAGGATTACTGATGTCTCTTCAGCAGACTGATTTCATTTCTCTTCAATGTATACCTGATAGTCAGATTGCTGAATCATATGGTAGTTCTATTTAAAATAAATTTAAGAACCTACATACTGTTTGTAATAATGGCTGTACTAATTTACATTCTCATCAACAGATTACCAAGATTTCGCTTTCTCTGTATCCTTTGCCAGCACTTGCTATCCTCCACCTTTTTTATAATGCCATTCTAATAGTGTGAAGTTATATCTTGTTGTGGTTTTAATTTGCATTTCCCTTATGGTTAATAATGTTTAACATATTTTCATATATCTATTATTCATCTGTGGGTATATTTTGAGAAATGTGTAAAATGACCTTGGTCCGTTTACATTTATTTCTTACTATTGAGTTACATAAATTCTTTACATATTTCCAATGTTAACCCCTTGTCAGATGTATGATTTACAAATGTTTTCTCCCATTCTATTGGTTGGTAATTTATTCTGCTGATTGTTTTCTTTGTTGAGTGGAAACTTATTAGTTTGAGGTAAATCCCACTTGTCTGTTTTTGACTTTAGTGAGTATGCTGTGAAGGTATATCCAAAAACTCTTTGCTCAGACCAATATCATGAAACTTTTCCCAGGCCTTCTGTTTGAGGCCTTCTGTTTCTCATTGAAACCACATATTTTTTAAAGCTGTCAAAATTTTACTTAAGAAGAAAAAGACTCTCCAATGGTTGTACATAGAAACTAAGATCAATTATATTCTCATCACAAAATATCTCACTGGTTTTCTACTATATATTTGTATATAGTAGAAAATACATATCTATATATAGTAGAAAATCAGTGAGATATATTTCTACATATTTCTATATATGTATATATGTATATAATCAGTGAGATATATTTCTATGTATGTATTAATATACATACATATATAGTAGAAAATGTCTTTTCTAATATAATATTACCAATGGAATCATGACTTAGCAATTATGAATTGGCTGCAATAAACTGATGAAAATATTTCAAATTGTATGTAAAACCAGCACATTGTACTCCATGATTGCATTAATGTACACAGCTATGATTTAATTAAAAAAAAGAAAAAAATTTAAAAAAGGAAAAAAGAAAATAATATATATTATATATTATAATATTAGAAAAGGCATTTTCTACTATATATATGTATATTAATACATACATAGAAATAGAGTTCACTGATTATATACATACATACATATATAGAAATATGTAGAAATATATATTGATTGATATATAACTGATTTTCTACTATATATAGATATGTATTTTCTACTATATATTGTATTAGAAAAGGCAATTAAGTCTCTAAGCTTAAATCTCTGGTAAGTTATGGTCTCTGGTCAATTTTATATATATATATATATATATATATATATATATATATATATATTAGAAAAGGCAATTAAGTTTCTAAGCTTAAATCTCTGGTCAGTAACGATATTTATGGTATTTGATAGAAGTTTTATCCAAATGTAATGCTTTTTAAATTAAGAAAATCATTGGGCTATAATTGGGTTATAGCTTTCATACGAAAGCTATAAATTGGTTTCATAGTAGGGCTGAGTATATTGGATACATTTTCTTCCATTCTTGAGATACTTTGCTAAGAAGAATATGTTCCAGCTCTATCCATGTAAACATGTAAGAGTTAAGGTCTCCATCTTTCTTCAAGGCTACATAATATTCCATGGTGTACATATACCACAATTTATTAATCCATTCATGGGTCAATAGGCACTTGGGCTTCTTCCATGACTTAGCAATTATGAATTAGCTGCAATAAACTGATGAAAATATTTCAAATTGTGTGTAAAACCAGCACATTGTACTCCATGATTGCATTAATGTACACAGCTATGATTTAATAAAAAAAAAGAAAAAAAATTTTAAAAAGGAAAAAAGAAAATCATATACATGGTAATAAAAACTTTCATCTTGCAATAAAATCTCATTGTGAAAATGTAATTGCATGACATTTCTATTTATATGATAGTATAAAAAAATAATTCTATACTTTCTAATATATTTTAGTACTCTCGTGTTATGGAATATTTAAATAAATATCTAAAATATATATAACATATATGGAGAGAGAATAATTGTGTTTTATAAGATTTAAAGAATAAGTATATCATACTCACTAACAAAATTTCAAGTAATATGGCTGAAATTGATGCTGAAACTGAATAGAAAGCCATATTTAGGCACTGAGCTTAAAAACAAAATAATTGTAGAAAATATTCCCAGTACTTTAGGCAGCTAGTCTGGAGGATCGCGTGAGCCTAGGACTTTGAGGTCACTGCATGTTGACTTTCCATCCTGGATGAAAGAGCAAGATTCTGTTTTAAATAAATAAATATTTCATCTTTATCAATAATATTTAAAATCTCAAATGGAATCATTAGTTTATTTTGAAAGTAATTTTGGTACTTCAATTGCCTTTACATCTTAACAATAAATAAGTAGAAAGAATAGTAGCAAAAGTATAGGAGGAAATACAAAAACTGTATGATTATTTTCAAATGTTCTGTTTTATTCTTAATTTATATTCATAATTTTTTTTCTTGATTTTTTAGAGACAGCGTCCCACTCTGTCACCTTGGATAGAGTTCTGTGGTGTCATCATAGCTCACAGCAATCTCAAACTCTTGAGCTCAAGAGATCGTCTTGCCTCAGCCTCCTGAGTATCTGGGACTACAGGAGCCCTCCACAATGCCTTGGGACTTTAGAAAAGTGGTCTTGTTCTTGCTTAGGCTGGTCTCAAAAGCCTAAGCTCAAGCAAGCCACTGGCCTCAGCCTCCCAGAATGCTAGGAACAGCATTGAGCCACTGCTTTTGGCCTCTATATTCATAATCTTAATAAAATATTAAGCAATTACCTTGACATTGATATTTTGGGTTTTCTAAAAGGGAAATGAAAGGAGGACATTTTACATTTCTGTTGCCAGTGTTATCAAATAATAAAAGATGATGAATTTTCTATTTTGCTTGCATTCGCAAAGCAATTTAAAATAACACACCATTTAAATTTATTTACTCAGGCCAGAATAGTTGCCGCCTTCTTGTATATATTCAAAAGCAGTGTGTGGTGGAGAAGTGTGTTCTAATTACTTTCTCAATGATATTTCATGCACTATGGCCAGTCATATTTTCCGTTTCCCTTTGTCCTGCATATTTCTGAAGCCTAGAAGAAATTCATCGTCTATTTGTAGACCAGTCTAAACTTGAAATTGCCTTTTTAAAATTATTTCATATTCCTTCTCTGTTTTCTGTGTCTATAGGAATAAAAATTTAATTGGATCCAATCTCCAATCAATTTTTCATTCTATCGTATTACAAAGGACAGAAGGAGCTATTGCCCAACTTTTCCTATTTCTGGAGATTACTATTTGTAGAATTTAAAAACAACAACACGGTAATTAAAAGCTGGTCTATTTATCATTATTATCATATGTTGACATTTCTCTATATTATTAATACACTGTGGCAGAGAGATGCTATCATCACTCCCCTCTTTGCGAATCAACATTGTATACCACTGGGGGACTTATTTTCATGAAGTATAAATCTAACCATATCATTCCAATACCTGTAGAACTTTTGTAGGTTTATTTTACTCTTGCTATAGCATTTTTTACAGTTTTAGCCCCAATTATTCTATCTTTCCAAACTTTTTCTCTACTATGTTGTACTCAAATTAAAAACAAAAAACATTATCCAATATGTTTCACATTGATTTACTTTTCTCATATTTTCCTCTATAGGTAAAATGTTCTCACCTTACTTCAATAAATTTAAAGCCAATATGATGTTATCACCCATCTTCTTGATTGGTAATGGTGAGATTATTAGTGATAATGGTAATGTTAAAATGTATTGAGGAATTAAGAAGCAAATAGAAATGTGAAAAAAATCAGTATATAGGGCAGCACCTGTGGCTCATCGAGTAGGGCGCCGTCCCCATATACTGAAGATGGCGAGTTCAAACCCGGCCTCGGCCGAACTGCAAAACAGAAAAATAGCCGGGCGTTGTGGCGGGCACCTGTAGTCCCAGCTACTAGGGAGGCTGAGGCAAGAGAATCACCTAAGCCTAGGAGTTGGAGGTTGCTGTGAGCTGTGTGACGCCCCGGCACTCTACCGAGGGCGATAAAGTGAGACTCTGTCTCTACAAAAAAAAAAA
>CAUYRH010058511.1:0-12747 GCA_963574655.1 Perodicticus potto
CTTTTATGTTTACCTGGATGGAGCTGGAACATATTCTTCTTAGTAAAGTATCTCAAGAATGGGGAAAAAAGTATCCAATGTACTCAATACTACTATGAAATCAATATATAATCACCTACACACTCATATGAATGGCAAAACGTAACTATAGTCCAGAAAGTAGAAGGGAAGAAGAGAGAGAGGGGAGGGGAGTGGGGATATGGGAGGAGGGAGGGTATCTGGGGGGAACCTCACCTAATGTGCATGATGCAATGGTACATTTCAAAACTATTAAAAAATAAGTATAATTGTGATGGATGTGTTACTTTGTTCAAATGTAAGCATTTCACATTGTATATCGAAGCAGTACACTGAACCCCATAAATGCATCAATTTACAAAGTTATGATTGAATAATAAATAAATAAAAGAAAAAAAATTTTCCACCAACAATTTTGAATTAAATGGAAATAATGTCATTTACTATAGCCGAAAATGATTCTCCACAATTTAGGAAAAGATAAGGTAAAAATGGAAGAAATTACAGTATTTCTTAAATTGGAAATTTATTTTCTTTTATTAAAGAAAGAGTCAAATCTCAAAATAATGAACCAAAAGAACTGCCAGACCATAAGAGAAGCAATAATCACAAAGAATAAAAGCAGTGAAAATTCAAGGTTAAACAAAGCTAGAAATGTCCAAACGAATTATACCTGAGGTTTGGTCAGTTCAATGGCGATATTTTGTACTTCTATATTCCAGTCCAGTTTGGGTGTTTTGAGGTCTGTTTCTGCATAAGGATTCATGTAGAGTTTTGCAGAGGCTGATATTGGCTGGAAAACTTAAGGCACATGGGAAGATACAATGTATGTTTATAAGCTCTTACATGTGAACAGTTGTAAATAATTATGAGAACACTTGCTCTTGAAGTAAAGAAAAATAATCAAAGATATGTGTAACAAAATCACTATCAAAAAACATTTAAGCATCTACTTCTCTGCATTATAAGCTCCAATGGCTAAAGAGGAATCTCCAAGGAAGAATGTGGAGTCCTATCCTTCTAGGTAAGAAATGTATAAAACAGACAATCTACTCTTAAGTTATGCAGTCTGTATAAAACCAGCTTTCTCTTCCTTACGACAAAGCATTTTATGATTTTATTAGTCATTAAAAATACTAATACAAGGAAGGAAAAGAAATCTGATTAATTCCTGTCTTATTTACTCACTGACAGAATTTAGGAATATAATCATGAATAAAATGCAGTCCAGAAAAAATTTTGCTCTCCACTTTGTGATTTTGAAAATTACAATTATATATATAATCTCAAAATCAACTATAGAAAATATTCTTCAGGTTAAGGTAGTATAAAAAGACATAGCAAGGAAGAAAACAAAGAAAAGTAAGGTGAACTATGAAAACAGTATTAAAACTATAAAAATTATGATACCATATGGTAATTACAACTTGTATAAGGTTGTACAAAAAAATTGTAACTGATTTACAGGTTATTTATAAATGGAAAATGCCTAAGAATCAAGTTGTAGATTTTCATGAACTACTTCTATTATCAATGAAACTAAACACTTTCATAAACTAGCAGCACTTAAAAATGTCATCATTAAATAAAAAGGTCTATGAACATAAGATAAAGTACCAACTGTTATCCAATGATAATTAGCTATAAAAGAACATGAAGAAAACAACAGCGAGCCAGAGTACTAGGAAATAGCATGGTTATGAAAGATGAGAACAATCAGGAAGGAGTATATTAAATAAAAATAAATCAACAGCTTCTTTAGAATAAAACTGAAATGAAGAAAATAGATGGAAAAAATAAATAAATAAGCAGGTAGCTTTATTAGAAATCTAGTTTAAAAATAAAGGTGAGGCTGCCAAGAAATAGAAAAGCTCTTCTAAATTAATCTCTTATCTGTATGTACAGTGGTTGATTTGTACTAACACTATAATAGTAACATGCTAGGGATGATCTAAATAGCAAGATCACAGAGATTTAGTTATTTAAAAAAAAAAAAAAAGAAAGAAAACCTAAATCTTAAAACAAAGACTACAATAACAAGGTAAGAAGAACATACAGAGGAGGTCAAAAGAGGTTGGCTATTCAGAGAACTATTGTTCTTCTCTGGTGTAGGTCTTATGATCTATTCCTAAATAACAATGTATAATCCAAATATGCTATATTATAACACTAAGGTACAAAATAATAGTGTTTGTCAAAGTAACTTTATCAACAAATGTATGTTAAAATTTTTAATTTCATGTTTTTCCATAACATGAATTTTACTTACTGCATTGATAATTTGGAAGTATATTTCTACTTGTTAGAATTTCATTTTTCAGCTGATCCTAAACAAAAAATGTGAATGAGAATTGAAACAAAGATACATATTCAGCCATACATACCAAAAGAACTTGGTTCTTGACATCAGTATTTTTAATCCTCTATTTTTCTAAAAAGCAGTCCATAAGGAACAGTATTACTTAAGTATTACTTTAAAATGTATTTCTTTAGTAAAAAGATGCAGAAGCAGATCATTTTTTAACATTCCAAATATCTTGAAAAATATTAAATATCATGTTTCCCACTGAGAAAAAAATATGCATATATATGTACATCCATTAATTGGGATCCCAAGCACATACTAGTCAAAGGCAAATTATTTGTCAGAGTTATCTTTCTGAGAAATAAAGAGACAGAATATTGAAATTAACCCCCTTCAGAAAATTCAACTGTTCCTTCTTTCTCTCCTAAATAAACTAGATGACTTAGTTTAGCATGCAGAAGTTTTGAATTAATCCACTATTCAAGAAATCATCACAATACCTAAAACATTTGCCAAAAATACATACTTGATATTTGAAATTTATCATCTTTCTTGTAACACTCTTAGTCATTCTCATATGAAATACCACAATATGAGAAAAATGCCTTCAAAATGAAAGTATAAAAAACTATAAAGTATAAATGTACTTTTAAATTATTCCTGTAGGTTTTAATGTCACTATCTAGTGAATGACTGCACAAAGATACTCAAAAACAAACATGCTTTTTTGAAACTGTAGTGGATTTCAAGAACTGTTTTTTGCATTTCTGATTGAGTGACATAGAAGATAAACAAATGACTGATAATCTGTCTTTATTAAGGATCTCTTATATTAAACAAATTCAGGAAGTGTAGTTAGTTCTTCCAGGTATAAATTTAAATTACCAAGATCTGTTCCCTTGATCCCTGGTAAGACATTCTGCAGTTCACATTCCAGTAGGCACTGAGACTATCAAGTCGTATAAGCTATAAAAGAATGAAAGAGGTCAAGTAACTAACACACTGAAGTTATGAATCAATATTAAAATATTATTCTCATGTTTATTACTCTAAAATTACCTAAAGGCAATTCTGAAATTCTAAAGGAAATAATGAAAACGAGGAGAGACACTGATCCCTCCAGCAGATATGAAAGACTGTTTCCAGAAGGGAAAGGTAGGAGAGGAGTGTCAACAACAAGGTGATCAACAAGGTGAGGGAAGCCACATGCTAAAAATCCCGCTTAGAGATGTGCAATGTTATTGGTCTATTTAAAGTATTGCGAAGTCCTGTAGTTTAAAAGAAAATAAAACATACCTGTTTAATTATGTGTAGCTTAGTACTTTCATCAGTAATCTTACTTGACCAGAAAATACATGGTGGACATAAAGTTCATGTGCAATTTAAAACAGTTCACTATTTACAAGGTCACACAGAAAATAGGAAAGCCAAAACTAGACACTTTCAATTCACATTCCAGTGGCTTCATTCCTGCTTCATCGAGGTTTCTCCAAGAAAATACATGAAGTGTTTGCACTTAGGAAACTAATAAAAAAATTTTTGTTCCAATAATACCTTGTATATAATTTTTTCTGCTTCATTTAATATGCATGGAGTCCAGTGTTCATTTGCAGTCTAAAAGAAAAAAAAAGAACTGAAATGTGCTATAGATGTCATGTAATGGTGTCCTGAAGCTTGTAAGCTGTAACAAAATAACTTAGGAAGGAAATTGGTGATTCTCAACCTTCCTAATGCCAGGATGTATCCTCATTGTTACAAAGGGGTCAAGACCCACAGGTTGAGAACCACTGAAAGCTAATGTTAGCTAATGTCAGCTATCTGTTTCTCCACATATGAAATGGTAAAATCAAAAAAAAACAATGAAAATAGAATTGAGGAGGTTATAATTTAACTGACTTCATTCATTCAGAAAATAATTATTGGGCCACTATCTGAATGAACTGTGGAAAGAAGTGGGTTATGAATGAAAACAACTAACACACTATTGAAGAGTATACATTCTTTAAAAAAAAAAGTCAAATGAATAAAATAATTACCGTAAAACAGGAAGGCAACCAGGAGAGTATGGAAATCACTGCACAGACCATGTGTCCAAAATGACACTGTGGTCAGCAATGCCATATACCAAACTTACTTAGCAGTGATGGCATTACTCATCAACTTGATAAGAACAGTTCCAGTGCTGTGAGTAAAATCACAGCACAACAGTAAGGAGTCAGTATTACGGGTAAGATCAGATCCACGTCAGAGGTGGGAAAGCAAGATTTAAAAGTGAGATTGTAATTGGAAAAATGGAAGAAAGGAATTGTATGGAAATAAAAGCAACAGATTTACTGTTACCGTCACTGTAATAGCCATGGTAGTAATTGAATCAGGAAATAATTGAGCCAATGTGTCAAGTGTTTCACACAAAGTATTGTATCTCATTTAATCATTACAAAACCACTAAAAGATAAGTACTATTACATCAGTAAATGAATATAATTTAGATAGGAGATCAGCATGGAACATAACAGGAAGCATAATATAAGTAAATTCTAAGGGAATGAGAAAGACAAGGTAATGTATCACATTAAGTATTAAAACCTCAGCAGAATCACAGGCAGACAAAGGGAACAGAGTAATACAACCAAATAATTAAGTATAAAGAGCCTGAGCAAAGCATCAAATAATAACAGACACCAAAAAAACTACATAGTTTTACACACTAGTACACCTATTACCAGACAATAGGAAGTACAAGACTATTCTGTATTTTCTGTTTTGCCTTCTAGAAGGTCAAAGTTGTAAACTGTGTTCCCTTATAATAACTATTGTTTGTCCAAGTTTTCTGGAAGAATTCTCTCAATCCTTCAGAACACAGATTCTGGTAGCTTTAAAGGTGTTAGTGTACACTTTTTTACTGAGAGCTACTTCCAATTCATTTCGGAATTAAGTAGAGATTAAACACTGGCTTCCTTGACTGTCATTGTTTCTGCTCTGTTCTTCAACTTGATGCCTCTCTATACTTCTCTATAAGCATAGATCATTCTTAAGTTGTCACACAACCATTTTCTTTCTCTCTGTTTCTCTGCCAGTCCACCTCCCTTCCATTTTTCTTCCTCTTCTCTAAGGCCTTCTCTATATAACTAATCATAAGGGAAGCCTCTGCCTCAGTGGTTCTCAACCTTCTAATGCCACAACCCGTTAATACAGTTCCTGTGGGTCATGACCCACAAATTGAGACCTGCTGCTTTACCTGGTATGATTTATGGTTTACTGCCCTTAACTTTCAAGTATATATATGAACCACATCTTTTTCTCTATAAGAAAAACCTAATTTAGCTATTTTTCTTCACTGAAATGCCTCCAAATATTTCCTAATACTGCATTATCCATAACAGAAAAAAATATGTCCAGCCTGTATACAACTTTCTACCCTTAAGATCTTAAGAGAAAAGATCTTTACAAAATACTTAATCGAAGTGAATTACCATTACCTTATATACCTCCCAAATTAACACACACACACAAGTGTAAGCTATTTAGAAGTTCCATCTACCTGTATCAAAGGATGATTACATAAATTATGCTACAGAAATTTATCTTCTTTCCCTATTATGTTTAAAATGTAGCTTTCATTTCTTTCAAATTTTTTGATAATGATGTTTGATACTTGTTACTTAGAAAGACAAATCAAAATAATTAGAAAATGTAATATTAATCATAGCATGACTAAAAACGTTAAACTTCTAGAAAAGCTGTAGCAGGATAACACATTCAAAATATAATAGCTCTTTGTAGCAATTTTTGATTAGTTGACTTTAGGCAATTTACCCTATAACTTTAGAATACTCAGTTCCACAGAAATTATAAATTAGGCCAACATTACCAATAGACTAAGTTCTCCCAGTGTGAGACCAAATGAAAGAGGCCGCTTTGGATCAGTGATCTACAAAGGAAGAATAGTGACATTAAAATATACTGATGGTGAGGGTGAATCCATGCCCTGCCCTTTACAATAGGCAGCAGATAGAAATGTACTTACATGTAAGTCATCCAACTGGATTTTTGGAAAAGAAAAGGTTCTGAGGAAGGCTGGGATTATCTATTTTTCATAGGCATGATACTTCTACGACACTTATATGATACTTTCTCCAAGGAATTCTTTCCTTACTAGAAGATAACACACTATGACTAAACAGACTTGTGTCTAGTAGTTAAAAAGGGATGGTCTTTTTATGTGTATCATTAAAGATGCTCTTCACAGATAAAATTTAAAAGTGTCACAGATGTGGGCAGAACCTGTGGCTCAGTGGGTAGGGCTGTAAAATTTAAAAAGTGTCACAAACGTGGACGGCACCTGTGGCTCAGTGGGTAGGGCACTGGCCCCATATACCGAGGGCTCAAACCCAGCCCGAGCCAGCTAAAACAGCAGTGGCAACTGCAACAAAAATAGCCAGGCGTTGTGGCGGGTGCCTGTAGTCCCAGGTACTCAGGAGGCTGAGGCAAGAGACTTGCCTAAGCCCAAGAGCTGGAGGTTGCTGTGAGCTGTGACGCCATAGCACTCTACTGAGGGCAACAAAGTGAGACTCTGTCTCAAAAAAAATAAAAATATAAAGTGTCACAGACAGTATGTCACTAAATCATTTTTAAAACATTTAAGGTTTTCATACTTGAAATGTGAATGGTGTCTTTATGATTTTAATATTCTTGATACCTCAAAAATCTTTTGTTCAAAAAAACTAAATTTCCTGTTTCTCTATCCAAAACCTGCCTATGTTAAATTATTGTTCTATTTCTGCTTTATTTATACAGTGCTTAAACTATACCACACGGTGTACAGGGTCAGTTTCAGACATCTTAAAGATGTTCTGATGTCATAGAGAATTTTTGGTCATGATAGAAACTAGGGAAACTAGGGAGATGGGACAAGTACGGCCTTCTAAATCCTCCAACTGAGACAGTGTAGTCACATGGACCCTTCTCAAATAAAAAGAATACAGGCTCTGGTATAGCTGAAAAACATAACTAGCTTTGTGAGCCTTATTTTTAATTAGTATACAATATATAATAAGTTGTGTCAAAACACTTTATTTCCACAATTATCTTTTTATACCTACAGACAACTAGCTCAAAATAACTTATAGTTAATTCAGAAGAAATAAATTTTCACTAGTTTAAACACAACTTCATTTAGTTAATGCACTTTCTACAAATGACTGCTATTAATCAATAATAAATTATTATACATTCTCACACTCATTTCTTATACTGTATTTCTCATTATTTTTCTATATACAATAATCAACACATTAACTGCCATATGAGTTGTATTTAACTCACACTAGTTTTGAACTTGGGGCCTCATGAAACACATAGTTATGGATAAGCAAGAAGGTCCATGGTGCACCTGCACCCTATGAAACCTCTGCTCATTATTTTCACAGTCAATCCACATGTCTCCCCCATCTCATGTTGCCTTGCTCCAGCTGCCCACCCAAGCCCACCACACATGCTAGACTATGTTCTCCAATTACTGTAACTTCTGACTGTGCACTTTCCCCTGAATGTTTGCCTGGCAGCTCTTGGAACAAAATCCATATGATGGTATGCAGCAATGTAACATTATTGCACTAACTTAGAAGTATGATTTTAGAGGTCATTTGGGGCCACCCAAGGTCCACTCCAGACACAAGTAAATACTCGATTCTCAGAAACAAATTTAGTAAGTACTTCATGAGTCCCATACAACTCACAGTGTGCAATGTAAAAATTGATTCTAGTACTGCATGAGCTGCATATAACTCATGCACAGAAAACAATAAAAAATTACAAATTGTTCATTAAATTAGAAAGGACAGTTTTGTTTTCAAAGTTTCTATGCAATTTTCGTAATAGTCAAGTGACAGGGTTTTAGTCCTCTCTTGGCTAACTACTATCAGCATTAGTTCTCTCATCACCTTTTGGAACTAATTCTTTCCTCAATAAAAAGCAAAACTTAGTCCCTCATGAGTTATTACCATATAAAGCAAAATTCAAAAAAATAAGAGGACAATCCAAAAATCTCTTAAATCAGCTTTAGAAAGGAGCAGATGGTAGTTTAATGATATTTACATATTTAAATGCCCAATAAAAGTAGCCTAACACAGGGAAGAAAATATGGTAGTGTACTCATCAGGAAAAAAACAATCTTGAATTTGAAAACTGACACAGATAACCCATATATAGGTAATTCAAGAGTGTCATAAAATACACATTTAATTACTAACTTCAACCTAGTAAAAGTTACTTACATCATCTTCATATTTAATGTGAATATCTGTGATTTTTACTTGTACATTTTTTATTACTTGGGTTGCCAACTTTTCCAAAAATGTATCCTTTTTGGCTTCTTTTGGCTTATCTATAAAAAATTGAAAGATACAAGCTCAAGGGTTGAAATTCTCACATATCTCATAATTAATGACCAAAATATAAGTAAAGCACTACTCAATGGAAATGACAGCCTATTCTAGTGTCTTTATTTTAGATTTAGTTTGGATTCTAATATGCATGTTCAACTTTAAACTTATTTATGAAGTTAACGTGTACTCCAACATTCATTTTACCTTCGAAGACAGAAATCAAGTGGCAATGTGTATAAACAACACATGGCATAAAAACTACTTTACCTACCTTTTGAGCGATCAAGACCTTTAAAAGGTTTCTTAAAGTGTTTTTTGTGCTTTTTACGTTTACGTCCTTCTCAGTGGAAGCATTTTAGTGAGAAAAGGATAAAATTCAAGTTAGCAGACAAGAGGACAGAAAAGAAAATAAGAGAATTCTTCCTGACAACAAATTTTGGTACAACTCCCTCACCTTGTTCTAAACTGACCTACTATTTCAATACAAACATAAAATCACAAACCTTCTTTAATCTAGAAAGTAACTTGGTAGGGACAATTATACTAAAATTGGAAAAGTATCCATTTCTCAATGCCCTTTATAATACTGACTTTACAATAAAAAGTTTCACTTTAATTTCAATATTATTAATACCAAAATATTGGAAATGTAACAAGGACAAATTATAAAATCTTCAGAGAATGGTTTTGATAAATGTATGGTAGGAACATAGGTACACAGATGAAATGAAAATGAAATGAAAGGGTAAGTTATAGAAAGATGACTTCCTCTGAATGACACACCTCACAAGCAAATTACTTACTAACTTAAGGAAATAAAAAAACGTAAAGAAGGCATAACATGTACATTGAACTGTACATGATGTTAGCTAAGTAATTCCTTTAAAAACTCGTCTTCTCTTATTTGGCACCACCTTACCGCATATTGGCATTAACTAACACCTGTCCCACCTGCCAGCCTCACCTCTCGTCTGGATTCCTGAGGCAGTCAGGACTGGCTTCTAGTCTCCATCCTAACCTCCTACTACAGGTCCTTCTATACTGCTACCAGAGAGATACCTCACAAAATCCTAATCAAAGCCTATTAATCTGCTGCTCAAAATTAAAGATTCTCTGCAGCCTGCCAGATAAGATCAAAATGAATTTGCATGACACAGAGGTCTTTTATAAAAAGATCCCTATCTCCTATCCTGTTCTGGCTCCTGCCACTCTCATCCTCGCACTCGACACTACAGAAATACTATTATATATTCCAAAACAAACAATACTTTCTAAGGCCTAATGCCTCTAATACATGTTATTTCCTAAACTTGGGTTGCCCTCCCTGAAATTCTTCATCAGGCAAACTCCTATGAGGCTGCTAAATCTCAGATCCATCACTAATTCTGGTGTGATGCCTTCTTTAATTCCTTTAACCAGCTCCAGGCCTATACCTTACTAAGAATTCCATTAAACAGTGACTATATTGTATCTGAAGTATTTTCATAATTATCTTGCCATCAGGCAGGAGATTTCATTAGGACAGGGATTATCCTCCTATCTGGGTGCAAAGCACAAAGTACTTATCTGTTCAAATGATTTTAAGAAATCCACAATTGAATATATTACAAAATAATAATGAATATAATATAGAAAAGAATATATATGAAATTACGCTTGAAATTCTTAATTTGTTCTTCCTTGATATTTTAAAGAGAATTGTCCTGACACTAAAAAAAAATTAAGATCTAAGTCCTAGATTAAAGAAAACCCTGAGTTTTAAGATAAAAATATTTGATAAATATATAGCAGAATGTAGATAGTGCTACATATTAGCAGTATTTTCACCACGATGATGGTCCCTTTTAATTCATGAATTAAACATACAGAAAAAGACTGAATTCTCAAAGAAATATCATTTGAAAAGAAACAAGAAAGAAATCCAGACTAACCCTGAAAACCACTGCACTTGGCTAGAACAGCTTTCAGAACAGAGGTTCAGCAGTCTGGGTTTGGATTCTCTTCTTACCTAACCAATTATCTTTCCGGTTTCACATTTGTTCTAGCCCCATGTTCTGTCTTTGATCTCAGTGTTAGATGAACCATGTTTAAACCTCTCCAAACAGATTCAAATCTAATCTGAATGCTGCATAGTTCTTTAGAAAAAGATTATAATTAATCCAATATTAACAAATTCATGTTTCTCAATTGCACTTCTAAAGCTATTCTCAAACATTTTGGACTCTGGACCCCTTTAACACACTTAAAACTTGAAGACTCTAAAGAGCTTTGTACTTAATGTAGGTTACAAATATTTAATATTTACCATACTGAAAATCGAAATTGAAAAAATTTTAAAGCTTTTATTAATTCTTTTAAAAATAATAAATAATTACATGATAACATATATAACACGTAGTTATGAAAATTTGTGTTTAGAAAATATTTTCCAAACAAAATCCTGTGGCGAGAAGAGTGCATGTTTTACATAATTACAAATCTCTCTAACGTCTGACTTAGTAAAAAATAGTTAGATTAGTGTACCAACTTCTGCCTTCAATCTGTTGAGATACTGTTTCGATTAAAGTATATGATGAAAATATGATCTCACTACAGATACATAATCAGAAAAAGGAGGTACATTTTCATGGCCTTTTTATGTAAAAGATACCACACCCAAACTCAACAAGGGGAAGATTCTTAAAGATAACCACATCGTGGAATCTGAAAACCTATCACCAGATTTTTCATCCAAATTAAAATCAATTGGTCCATCTTGTACTTTTACATACGTATGATTTTTTATGATGCATTGGTAATATGGAAATATTACTTTATTAAATTACAAAAATCTTCCAAACATTGAGTCATTTCATTCTTTAATACCAAGTGTTACATTTGTTAATAGCACCACCAATCTCATCAGAAAAGTATTAAAGTACTAAAGAAGCCGTCAAGCTCAAGGTGGCAAATACAAGTTTCCAAAATTCTAATTTTTGTTCAGAAGATCAATTATTAGGAACAAATACTGCAAGTTGAAGTAAACTGCCATTTTCTTCCTGTTGTTGTTGTTAAAGTGTCTACCATACACTCAAATTTTAGTAACATCAGTCTGTCATTCTTCCAAGTAAAAATAGTATTCTATGAAAAAAAAGCAACTAGTTCAGCTCACCATTCCAACAACTGAGCAAGTCATTTTCCTTGAGATAATCACTCTACCTCAGTGCATACTTCCTTTTTTTTTGAGACAGAGTCTTATTTTGTCAACCTCAGCCGTTGCATCACAGCTCACAGCAACCTCCAACCTCTGGGCTTAGGCAATTCTCTTGCCTCAGCCTCCCAACTAGCTGGGACTACAGGCGTCTGCCACAACGCCCGGCTATTTTTTTGTTGGAGTTTGGCCCGGGTGGGGTTCGAACCCACCACCCTTGGTATATGGGGCCAGCACCCTACTCACTGAGCCACAAGCACAGCTGACAAACTTTGTCTTTTATTGCACAACATATTAAAGAGATATGTGTTCAAATGTTGAAGTTTATTAATACCCTACTTCATCGACAAAATTCTTACATAAAACTAGCAACTTTTTTTTTTTGCTTTTTACTCTGAGTGCATGGTAGTGAAGAGTACAATGACTTCTAGCACAGTTTGGTACTACTGGCTAGGATCATGCTAAGGAAGCCAAGCAAAGCAATTTTACACACCAGTGCTTTTACACCAGCAATGCAAATGTCAACATAGTGAAAAATCGGTAATGCCTTAGTATGATTATGAAAATACAACAGTTCTGCCTTTTTGAGAACCATTGCAATAGAATAAGAAAATTCAAATGAGGAAAGAATATACACTCAGAAGCTGAAAAGAGGAAAATAATCAGGAAGCACACATTAAGCCCTTGCCAGACTGACTAACACAACAAAACTGTTCTCATTTCAGAAGCACCAACATTTTATACCTTATTTTTTAACATGGCTAATGCACTTAAAATAAACAAATATTCTGCATTTAGTAAGGTTCGCCTGTACCTTTCTAAGATGCACCGTAGGTGTGGCCCCACCA
>CAUYRH010058513.1:0-15131 GCA_963574655.1 Perodicticus potto
CATGAGTTCTATTTCTTCCTGGTTGAGTCTAGGAAGGTAGTATGATTCCAGGAATTTCTCCATTTCCTCCATGTTTTCAAATTTCTGTAGAAATTTGAAATTTAAAAAAAAAATAAAATTTTTCTGTAGAAATTTGAAATAGAAATTTTTGTAGTATTCAGTGATGATAATTTGCATTTCCATGGTATCTGTTGTTATTTTCTCTTTTTCATTTCTGATTGAGCTTATTAGAGATCTTATCTGTGTCTGGCTAATTGGGCCAAAGGCTTATAAATTTTGTTTATCTTTTCAAAAAAATCAACTTTTTGCTTCATTAATCTTCTGAATGGTTTTTTTGTTCTCTATTTCATTTAGTGCTGACCTAATTTTAGTTATTTCTTTTCTTCTGCTGGGTTTGGGATTGGATTGCTATTCTTTTTCCATTTCCTAAAGATGATTCACTATATTGTTGATTTGCGCTTTTTCTGATTTCTAGATATGGGCATTGAAGTTAATGAATTTCCCTCTCAGGACTGCTTTTGTAGTACCAAAGGCTTTAACAGCTTGTGATCTAGTTGTCATTTTTTTCAAGGAATCTAATGATTTATATCTTTATCTACTCCTTGAATAAACTATCACTCAACAATGAGTTGTTTAGTTTCTATGACTTTGTGTGGGTATGAGTGTTTCTGTTGGAATTGATTTCTACTTTTATTTCACTGTAGTCTGTAAATGTACATGGTATAATTTATATATTTTTTAAATTTTTTGAGGCTTGCTTGTGAACTAAGATATAATTGATCTTGGAGAATGATGAATGAACTGAGGAGAAGAACATATTCAGTATTATTGGGGTAAAATGATCTGTAGATGTCTGTTAAGCACATTTTTTTAGAGTTGTGTTTAAGTACAAAGTTTCTTTGTTTGATTTCTGCTTGGAGGATCTGTCTAGTCCCGTCCAGTGGGGTGTTGAAGTCTCTGGATATTATGGTTTTGTTTATCATTTTGTTTAGATCAAGTAAAATTTGTTCTATAAATCTGGGAGTGCTTAAGTGGGCTGCATAAATATTTAGGATTGATATGTCTTCTTGCTAAATTGTTCCCTTGACCAATAAATAACATCCATCTTTGTCTTTCTTTACTTTTGGTGCTTTAAAACAATAGTATCTGTGAAAAGGATTGCAACTCTGCTTTCTTTTGGTTTCCATTTACACAAAATATTGTTTTCCAGTTCTTTACTTTGAATTGTATAGGAGACTTCTCTATTTTGATGATGTATCACCCCCCTTTCTAAACTCTATATCTTGAGATAATTTTAGATCTATAGAAGACTTGCAAAAATAATACAGAGCATTCTCACAAATCCTTTACCAAATTCTCTGTGTTTACATCTGACATAATTATAGCAGAGTGAGCAAAACTAAGAAATTCACTTTGGTGCAGTACTATCAGCTGAACTGCAGATTTTATTCAGATGTCACCATTTTTTTCTATTAATGTCCTTTTTCATACTAGGATCTAATCCAGGAATATTCTGTGCCCTATCCTAGTTTGCATTTACTTTTTATGTCTCCTCTAATCTGGGACAATTTCTCAGTCTTTTCTCATCTTTTATAGTCTTGGAACTTTTGAAGAGTACTGGTTAGACATTTTATAGAATGTCTCTCAATTTGGGTCTCTCTGACATTCTCTCACCATCAAACTAAGGTTATAAAGTACTGAGAATATTGCCACAGAAGTGATCCCCTGACCTCAGTGCATCGTATCAGATGTGCATGAAATTGTTATGTCCTTTACTGGTGACGCTAACTCTGATTACTTTCTTAAGAGGGTGTTTGTCAGGTTTCTTTACTGTAAATTTATTATTTTCCACTTATACCTAGTCAATTCTACTTTGAGATTGTGTAATTATTCTTTTTTAAAACTTTGCCCTTTTTTCATGATAAACTTCTGCCTTAGCATCCTTCATAAGTCCTCTTTTTTTTTTTTTTTTAGTTTGAGCTGAGTCAAATGAATTTCTGAGGAAAAATGTGTAGGTGAAGAGAGCTGACTTCCTGGCTTCCTATGGTCATCTGTCTTTGTATGTTACTTTCTGGATCTGCTTTTTCTCTTTAAACCCTCTTGATTTCCCCCTCTCTACATGGCTATTTCTGCTCTCTAGTTTATGTGATAGACAACAAGGCTACCATCAGAACTTCTCAGCGTTTAAAAGAGACCAGTGCAAGGAGGATGAGATCTCCAAGTTCTAAGCCCAAGATCCTGTCCAGTGTGAGTCAGTAACCAAGCCCTGATACATTAATTCGGACAAACTTGCAAAGATGCAAGACCAACTTGCTCTTATAAGTCAACTTGGTACGTGCTTCATTATTAGGATAGGGCAGAGAATATTCCCTGAAATGTTCTTGACATGAGCAGCCTCCAGTGGATATCCATCACACACAGGAAATCTGAGGCACAGTATGAATTTGAACACAAGTCTCTTGACTCAGCAATATGAGTTCCTCAACACTCTGAACATAGTAGGCACTGCATCTATGACAACTTAACTTGTCTGGCTTGATCACAAGCACCTTATTTCAATCCTTGGAACTAAACATGAAATTACACTTGGGTAAGGAGGAAAGGTGAAAGGTCTGTAATAGTTCCCTGGCATTAAGGCTCCTTGATGATCTGTAGAACTGAGTTATTCATACAGCTGTGTTATCCTAATTCTCTAAAGACATGGAACTAAAACCCAAAAGTTAATCTCTTAATGGCATTGACCTTAAAATGCAGCAGATTTTCAGTAAAGATTGGAAAATCTTTTCTGAAAGGAGAGCAGCCTATATCAGATTCTTCAAGCAAAGAAAGCGAAGCATACCTCCCTGGTTCAACGGGGGAAAGGGAAGGCTGGTGCATTTTGGGAGGAAACAATGCTTAGCAACATTTCCTAGATTCCTGATTCATATTTTCCCCCTGATGTTAGGAATGGAGCATCTTTTTCTCCTCTGGCAGCTTGATTAAATGGGACTCTATGAATGAACCCTGGAACAGCTGGATGTTGCTGGACACAACTGCAGTCATTGGTCAAATGGGGACATCTGGTTCACTTCCCCAGAGGTCTGGCAATAGTAGTAAGGCCAGTAAAGATGATAATCCAATCAGCCATTGCCAGGCTGAGGCTCCCAGGAACCTGAACACTGAGCTGGGGAGATCGAGTTTCTTTTCCATGGGAGCAGGGAAGGAGAAGGGCAGAGGAGCCAGCTGTGTGCCTGAGTTCATGGGGGAAAGCCGCCTGACAAGTTGGGGGGGCTGTCCAGAAGAGTGAGGAAGACTTTGCACATTGGTAATTTGGAGATACACTAAAGGTCACGACCTTTAGAAAGAAAGTAAACATCATGGGACCTCCACACCCACAGTGTTGCAAATGTTTGTTCCATAGTGACTCAGTGAAGGACTTTTAAGTAGAGGTCAGAAGATCTGGGGGTGACACATCATGCATGTGCTCTGTGGTCTTGGAAAGAAGGCTTAGTCTCTCCTGAAAATCAGTTTTCTCATCTGTGAAATGAGGACAGCAATACATACTCCCCAGCGTTGTAATGAACATCATGCAAAATCATAATGTGGAGAAGTTTGCTGGAAAAATGTGAGCCATTTTAGTGGTGAATGAGATCAAACCCCTAGTTGGTGAAGCTGACTACCAAGTGTCTGTTCTCCGTAGGGACAGATGACATGGAGAATTGAATTCCAAGGAAGATTTAGGTATCTCCATTTTAGCCTCTCATCTCAAACTTTAAAAAATATACTTAGTCCTTTTCCTATAAAAAGCAGATGTAGGGAAGCAGACATGCTGGCTATCTATGGCTTCATTTTCACTGCTTACAGAGGGAACAATGAGAATAAACTGATAGTAGGTGATGGGGTAGGATGCAGGAGTCACAGATCTAAAGCTTAGGTTTGAAGGTAGTGAAACCGAGGTTCAAAAGAGGGGCTGGAGATGGCCAAAATCATAATGTAGAGCGGCACCTGCAATCTGTCTCTTACCAGCAAGTGGTTTTTGGAGCCAACACACTCTGCAATGTTCTGGGCTGTGATAGTACTGAGTCTAGTGACTAGGCCAAAAATTTACTAGTTTCTCAAGTCCCCTTTATTTCTCTAGTCACCTCAGACCCAGGGGCACTATACTATCGATGGACTGACCCCGAACAAAATGCTCAGTAACATCAGTCAGGAAGTTTGGAGTGTGGGGGGTGCTAGGGAGGAGGGGAGATTCGGTGCAGTGGGTGGGAGGGGCTTGTTTGGCTTTGGTGTCCTGGTCTGCAGAAGTGCTCACAGAGCATGGATATGGGGTACATGGAGGGTACAAAATGACAAAACAGGGTCCAGCGACAAGGGCCTCTTTGATTCAAGAAAATGTAGCACGAGGAATGACTTTTATTTAGCTTGCGCCATAAGGGCATATTTGCCAGTGGGACGATGAGTCAGAAGAGGAAATAGTCTTCTCTAGCCTAAAAATAAAGCCGTCTAGGGGGCTTTGCAGCTTGACCTTTCCTGGTTCTGAATGTGTGTGTGCTCTGGGGTGGCGGCAGCCCAGTGAGCACGACGGAGCTGCATCTCTCCAGCTCTGGCTCTGCGAAGCCCAATTGTATAGTAGAAAAGTGCCATTTGGTGGCAGCACAGGTTATGGCATCTGGCCAGAAGCCAGAAGCTCTGCTTTTCCCTCCTTCATCCAAGATCTACTCTGCCGTCCATCTTGGCCTTCACTGGCATGTTCTGGTCATCCAGCCACAGAGGCAAGGCTCGCACCCCTTCATCCCAGTGCACACATCCACCCCGACCCTTTCACAGGTGTGCTGCCAAATTTTGATCAATGTCTAAGACTGCCATTGGGTCACTGAGGAGCGTACTGGTGATGTTCACCTAAACCGAGACACGGTCAGGGAAGGGTGGAGCCACTGCACGAGGACAAGTCGTCACCAGAGCATGTAAGAATTTTGTTTGAGATGTCAAAGAGAAAACAAGGACTGAAAAGTCACCACATGCTGAGTGCAGTCATGGAGGATGTGACTTCATTCCTTCTGTTCCAGAGCTTCTGAATGTAGCATATTAAATTCTTCCTGGGTCCAAAAATGGTTGAGAATCAAAGGCAAACAACCTTGCAGATAGGCTCAGATAGGCTCAGAAAATCCCTGGAGTCCTGTCCTTTTTATCATCTTGGTCTCCCACTGACCTGTCGGAAAGCAAGCCTTTGCCTGCAGTCTTCAGCCTGTGTTCATCCACAGAGACTGAGAAGTCCCTGGAAGTCCAGTCAGAAGGGCAGGGAAAGGAGGGATGAGGCCTTGCTTTCTTTTCCACCCCACACCCCACTTCACATGCATGCTTTTCCCTGCTCCTAACCTGCCCCTCTACTTACCTCGATAAACCCTACATATCCTGGAGAAAGGCCCGTCCTTAGCCACCCTCCCCAGGGAAACCTCCCCTAAACACCCACCCTACAGAGCTCTGTCCTTCCTCTCAACACACACCCATTGGCACTCTGTGCCTCTCAACTCTACACTTACTGAAGGACTCTTCCGTTGTTTGCCATTGTTCTGTGTGTGTGGGGGGGTGACTTCTTACCCCAATTAAGCTGGGGCATAGGGGGAAAGCGAGGTGTAAAAGCTTCCCAGGCACAGGCAGGTGGTCGTGATCTCTAAGGCCCAGCTCTTGTCTCAGCAAAATGGGGGTAACTCACTCCATCCTCCTGGAATGAATGAGAGAAAAGTATGTGAAGAAGTTAGAATAATGGCTGGCGCACAGCGACAGTTTGAAAACGCCATCTACTGGCGGTACTACTGCTAGAGGAGCAAGATGATGTACTTTGATTTAAGATTCTCCCACATACTATCTCTCTCCACACCAGTAGAATAATTGGTGTCCCCGAACATAGGTAATATAAAAATATTACCCTAGCTTTTCCTGTGGGGCCTGGTGCTGCCACTGGCGCAAAGTTGCTGAGTGGCCCGTTTGCAGTGGTGAGTGTGTCTGCCCCATTAACCTCCCCCGCAACACTGACCTGCTTGGCAGAGTGTCTTGGGAACTGGCCCGCGAGTCAGAACACAAGCTCCTGAGGGGCCTGGAGACCATGTCTTTCACAGCCTTCCTGGGGCCCTCTCTAGCTTCACACTCCATAAATCTGAATCTGATGAGGACAGCAATGACTGGAGATGCTCTCCAGCAAGATGGTGCCAAGTGCCCTGCCCAGGAGGGTCTGTCAGCGGCTGTGATGAAGCAGTCGGAGGGGGAACAGCTGCACCTGTCTCAGGAAACAGATGAGGGGTGAAGCGATTTGCTTGAAGCTACAAATACAGTGTGTGGCAAAACTCAAACCTGGAGTGAAAACCTCCTGGATCTCATTCGACTGCTCATCCACCAGACTGGAGGAATTCACCATCACGACACCTCCAAGCCTGCCATCTGCCTATACCACAGACCCCTGGGGTCAAGAGGAGTTCCCAAGGTCATGTTGTCCAATCTCCTGCACCCCTGCAGGAGATGGGTTGGTCTCTGAATGCAGGTGATATGTTGGGTGCAAAGAGTCCTAAATTTAGACTTGCACTGTGACTGTGGCTACTGGCTCGCTCTGAGTTTCTGTTGTTTTCTCTGCTCAGCAGGGAGGATAATGTAATTCCCAGCCCATCAGACCTGGGGTTTTAAAAACATTATAGAATCCCCCAGTTTCTAGATGGAACTCAAAAAATGCTTGTTGAGTGAATCCTGACTGCTTGAGAATGTTCCCACTGAGTTCACATGTCCCAAGAAAGCACATGAAGAGCATGACAATCAGACCAATTCCACAGCTCTGGCCTCCCTCTGTGGGGTGCAGATACCAGGGTGGGAGAGTCAAATCATTGCCCTATAGGAGAGTAGGAGAAGGGAGGTGAGAGGGTGAGGTCACTTCCCTCAGAGAGCTGGCATCTCATGCAAGGCAAGGCACTGTGGTTTACTGTCTCCTGGGCAAGTTGCTGAATCTAGAAGAGCCTCCGTTTCTTTGTCTATAGAACAGTGACAATAATCTCTCCCTTACTGGGAATCAGCAAGGATCAGCTAAGAAAGTACACTTTGTCAAGCACCGTGACAATGTGAGCCATTATTACTCTGTTTAAGGATGCCTGTTAATGTAGAGAACCATTTAAGCTGACACTTGTGATGGATCCCTTATTCTCAGGGTTATTCAGAGGGATTCGGTGCTGCTCACAAACACCCTTCAGGCTCTGGCTGTTGCTACAAGTCCAGATGGTACCCAGCTGCCTGCAGTCCACTGCACTGAGAGGTCGGCTCTGCAGATGCAGGCTGCATCCACAAGGGGGAGATAGCGGAACACTCAGAGAACACGCAGGGAGGTGCACCCTACACGCTTTTCCTCCCAGTGCCCCTATCAAGCCACTTTAGGTCTTCATGGAGACAGACTGCCAGAGGATGCTCCTTTCCTCCTTTTCTTCACTCCTCTTCCTTTTCCTCTCTTTCTTATTTCTTAAGAAGCCCACACAGTTCCTTTCTGCTCTCCTCCCCCTCTTTCTTTCTTCCTTACTAACTTGAACATTTTAATCAATATGGCGCCTCTCTGGGGTCTCCATGCTATCACTATGATTTGGTGTGGTTCAGTGGGTGAATTTTCTATTCTCTTCTAGTGGGAAACAAAATTATTTCCACGATAGGAGCTAACTGGTCCAAAGAGGCCTCTACACAAAGAGCACTATGGAGAAAGGAGACAGCTGGCTGAAAAGAGAGAAGGGATTTGGGGAATTGAAATGCTTTATGATATTGGACTTCAACATGGAAAATTCACTGCTCTGCATTGCTCAAATGCCCCTGAATTAGAGCAGAAGGGGTATCAGTTATTTCGTTAACTCTGGGTAGGAATTCCTGACCAGAGCTCTGCATGAATTTTTTCTGATCCATGCAACATCCATTATGCTGGGCCTTGGTCCACACTCATCTCTTCCAGTCTAGTCTGGGCGGACCCAGTAGTTTCCTCAGTCATCTCTCTCCATTTGGAAGGGTCAGCCTTACAGAGCAGGAACTGCCTTACATTATTTTCACCCATCTCTTCAGGAACAAGGACATCTTTGTGAAGCCATGTGGTACATTTGGAAGAGCACAGGACCAAGATCAGAAGGTCGGGCTTCCATCCCACCTCTCATGCACCTGCTAATGGCCTCAGAACAATGCATTCTCCCCCTGGCCTGCCTTTTCTTAAGCTGTGAATAAGATTTTGACCTTTTCCCTAAGATCACTAGTGAACCGTATAGTTCCTTTTTTCTTAGTTTTTTAAATTTCAGATTAATATAAGGATACACATGAATAGGTTACATTGTTTGTGCTTATAGCAGGATTTTGATGATCAGCTTTGCTTAAGAAGTTATTGATCCAGAGAGTTAGGGCAAGAAAACTGGAAAGACTGGAATTTTACTTCTTAGTGTTTTTTTCTGTAACTCTATTATATCACAACACATAAGTTGTATTCTGCAATTCAGCTGTCCTTATGGATTTTAACATTTACATACTTTTATTTATGCATACTGTCCTATGCATAAGAGTCTTATCTCGGCCTCCCAGAACTGTGACTTAAATATTAGGATTAGATAATCTCTAAATTCTGACTCTAATTTTGCCATAAATTCTCAATCCAGTCGAGCAAAGTCCAAACTAGAAATGTTTTTGTCTTGGTTTCTAAATCTACTTTTCACAACCCATTTCTTCTGCTGCTTGCCTCTTCAGCAGAGAGCTGCAGAATTCAGCAGATTTCGATTCCCATGCTCAGTCTTTTTAATTCCCCAGTGTAAATCACCTCTGCTGCTTTTGATCTGATTTTTCCTTTCCTTTCGGCTTTACTCTGGCCTATTTTCAGAATTTCACTCTCTAATATATTGATTCAGGGAAATTTTGTATTTCCTTTCCTGAAAAGTTTGGGGAGTTTTCTCTTCTAACCATTCCTGGCCACCACTTCTCTCCCCGATGATTGTTCAGCCATGTCAGTGCTGTTTTCTTACACTTCTCAGCAATCTTCAAGCGTTGTCCTTGGTAACTATGGCTCTTCTGTCATTTTCATTTCTGAAGCATCCCCTCTGGAACATAGTTACTGAGGCATCCCCTCTGTAGCCTGGTTCCTGAGGCATCCCCTCTGGAGCATGGTGCCTGAGGCATCCCCTCTGGCGCCATGGGCCTCTCTCACTCATTGTCTCTCATTTGCCTCTGCTGCTGAAGATCTTTACTCAGTCACTAATGAGTGCTGACCATGTTCCAGAAGGGCTGAACTTGGAATCAGGCCTACATAATTCAAAGGTTTTCAAGAATATACACATGTGTTAAGTATGTCGTGTGTCTGTATACGTCCAGATGTCTTGGCGTGTGCCTGGATGCTAAAACCACTTGAAAATTGCTCTTGAATTTATTCTGAAAGTAAAGATGGGATGCTAATACCTGGATACCATTCAGTTAGCACTTCCTATATACCAGAAATTATTCTAGATGCTTTCCACAAATCCATGCTGTTGTTACTTTTATAGAAAAATAAGATAGCTGTTTTTAATCTCCATGTATAGATGAGGAAATCAAGGATCAGAGAATTCAAATAACTTTCCCAAATTCTCACAGCCAGCAAGTGGAAGACTTGGAGTCCAAAGCCACCTTGTGCGAGGACACACTTCTTGTGCAGCCTTGTTCATCATTCTGGGGGTGGTGGTGGTTATTACATTAGGGCGGCTCCTGTGATGTCTCTTGGGTCCTACTCCTATAGCAGGCGGAGTGTGTGCCTGGACCAGTGGGGACTGTCTTCAGCTCCCATCTTTGAAGCAAAGTCCTGAGGCAGAAACTCAGGCTTCTGTCAGGAAGTGAACGATACCCCTGGGCATTTGCTCTTCACATGGATGCATTTCTTTTCTTGGGGTCCATTTCAGCTAAAACCCTCTGCTTTATCTCCTTCATTGGAGAAGGCAAGGAGCGAGGGGAGCTTGGGGCTGCATTCCAGGAGAACCCCACCCTCAAGGAAGGGGCTTCTCAACCTAGAAGCTGTACCTCAGGAGAAGTTGGCCCTTCTGATAACATCCTCTTAGCACAGGGACTTTGGAGAAAACTGTGTCGTGCCAGAGTGAAGGAAGGTGCTGTGGAGGCCCGTTACCTCCAGCTCCAAGTGGGCATCAGCTTCCATTCCAACAAAGTCTAAGGTTGGGATGCCTCGTCCTCCCTCACTTCCTATCCCACCAAGGGCAAGGAATTAAGCCATTTTTATTTGCTCATCTATCCCAGCACAGGGCTTTGTACTGTGGGTAAAATATGTTACTAATAGCAGAGTCCCTGTTTTCTCTCTCCCTCTGCAAAGGATGGGAACTTATAGATTTTGCAAGTGCATTCAGTAGTTAGCTCTGCTTGGTAACCTTGAGACAAGATACTGGGTTTTGTGGGTGATAACTGATCTCAGACTTCAAATATTTTTAAGTTAGGAATCAATGGAGAACATGTAAGAATCAAACAGGTGAACATCAAAATGTTATTTTTACTGTGGTGAAGCTTAATTCAATTAAGTGGTTCAGATATACAGACACAGTCAGGCTTCTCCCTGCTCACTTATCTTGGGAGAATTTGATCTGTGCTACAGACTTGCCCAATATCACTGTCAGGAGAATGGTACCAAAGAGAGAAAAGGAGACAGACCACAATATGTTTAGTTATTAATACCCCAAGTCCACTCGGGGAACAGCCTCGGAAAGGTCAGGTTAAAGCCAGAGAGAGAGACTGGATGAATTAGTCAGTGCACATCTCAGCACAAAAACGGGAAAGAGGAAAAATGAGAATCTTCCTCCGGGGTAGGGGAATTCTCTAGTTGGTTTACCTCCATTGGCTTGGAAAGCCATTCTTCAAAAGATACATAAGTATCTGGTGAGATCAGAAAGGGAGTTACTATTTCCATGCTGACCAGGTAAGCAAGACACTCTCCCATTAAAATGAAGAAAGAATTCCTACTGCAGCCCAGATGTGAAAGTCTGAGCTTCCGTCCCTAGGGACTGTGTCATGGAGCAGAGGATGAGATGCCCCAGAGTGGTAATGAACATCCTCGACCACCTTGCCCATACTCACTACAGTGTCCCGTATGTAAAAATCTCAGCAAAAAATAATACACACACACACACACAGATTGCCATAAATGTATATTCAAGGGAAAAAACTATATTAAACTTGTGACACTCAATATATGCTGATAGCAAGAAAGGAACACGATCACGTGGAGCACCTCTTGCAGTTGCAAAAGTCCAGTGTGACTTGAGTATTACCAATTTAGTAAAGTTTTTTCCATCCTTAAGACACGTGTACTTTCTTGGCATCCTCTGTATATATTTTTAATATTTTGCCAGTGTTTATACTCTGAGCTCTTTCGATGTTATGTTATCAGTACACCTTATAAACAACCAGTGTAGCTTACTCACTTCCAACCGTTCCTCCTCTTCACCCTGAATGTCATGAGGACATGTGACCTTCCCCGGGGGTGAGGAGGGGGGATTCAAAGACTAATTCTCTCTCTTTGCAGCCCACAAGGGGGTCTTAGGATATAACTCCATATACAAACAAGTCTGTAAGTATCATGGCTAGTAAAAACTTTGGGCTAGTAAAAACCACCCTCTCCTTACTTCCTTTTGATCCCAAATACAGATTTTCAGCCATGGCAAAGCTATCTCCAGTGTATTTTGTGTTTTTTCTCCCCAACAGTGGCCTCTGCCAGCAAAAGCACATTGGATTTTATTTGCCAGCATCTTCATTCAGAAAAGAAAACTCCCAGAGTTCTCTGGGAGAACTAACTCATAGTTCTCTGAACTCTATTAAACCCTATCAGCACCGGCTCTTCCTCCTATTTGTCCCTCTTCTAGGGCCCTGGCTCCAGCTTTCAACTGGACTATCTCCATCTTTGCCCCCAGTGGACAGGGGGAGTTCTTCCAGTTTAAAAGGGTTGAGTTGGCCTAGAGCAAAAAATATCTAAATGGCAGGCTTAGGGCCCTTGGGAGCTGATTTTCAGGACATTCTCCGAGGGGGCAGTTACATGTCTCTTCAGGAAACCAGAGAGCAGCAGAAGGTTGCTGACAGGACAGTGCTGGTGATGACAAGAGCCCCAAACCTCACAGGGGCTGCTTACACCACCCTAGGATTGTAGCCCCTGTGAGGACTTAGAAGGGGTCCCCAGGGAGGGTTGCCTTCTCATCTTTCCTCCAACCTACCTCGGAGAGACGTGTGTCTCTTGTCTTCATTGATTTTCCGAGAGGAGGTTCTAAAACCTTCTTCTCTCTTAACACTTTTTTTGTCCTTTCCATTAAAAAGTCTTCCTAACGCCACACTGTTCTTCACAGTCCTGTGGATTTAAAGCCTGGGCATTCAGGCAAACGATCAGAGACAAGATCAACAACTCTTCACACACATTTCAAGAAAGCCAGAAGGAAAGATGTTGAATGTTATCGCTGCAGAGAAATTATAAATATTTAGAGTGACAGGTATAGTAATTACCCTATGGTAATATGGTTATTATCCATCCAAAGCATGTATACAATTATACAGTGTATGTGTGCATTGAAAGATCACACCGTACCCCTCGCCCCAAATTTGGATCCAATAAAAAGGAAAACTTTCAAGGAAAACAAATCTCAGCTTGGCCCATTTGGCAGGACTGTCCTCATCTGGGCTAGTAAGCAGTGAACAGTAAATAATCAGAGTCTCATTCAATGGAGATAATTTTTTCTCTCTCAACCACTCTTTTAAAAGGCCATCAGAACACTAGAAAAGAAGCATTCTTCAACTAACTGGCTGATATGTTTATCCCGTGGTATGTACATCTTCCCCCCTACTCCCAGATAATTCCTCAGGCCTTTCTACTTCAAGTTCAGCGCTAGTCTAGGCTTCCGTCTATGATAATACGGTTGTCTGTACTATATGTCATAGTTCTCCTACTGAGTTACTGAAGGCCAAATTTACATTTTCCTTTTCCTCCTAGTGTCCACAGCACCTGGAACAGCTGCTTGCATTTAGCGAGCACTTGAAAACAAATGCATATTAAATTCAACAGTGTAATTAAAGGAATTAATAGGAGGTTATGGCTTAACACAAAGCAACATGTCTCTTCCATGGGAAGGTCATGTCCAAACCAACCTCCTGTGCTTTCTCCCCGTCCAGCAGAATGAGAATTGACACCTGATGATGCTCCTTCCACATTTTTCACAGTCAAAGAGACTCAGTGGTATCCACTGTTCCTAAAGCAAGACAGTGGAACAGCAGTGCAGGGAGGCGATTTAGCGACTACTTTAGAGATTACATAGTCCAGGAGATTGGACGATTGAGGCTCTGAGCAGAAAAATGAATTGGCTCAGGTCCCCAGCTGGATGGTGGAAGATTCAGTGTTAGGCTCCACTTCTGAGTCTCAGTTGAATGCTCTTTCTGCTGCACAATGATATCAGCTCATGATCATAAAATAATTTTCAACCTGAGTTAGAAGGAAAATGATTTTCTGTCTATTATATTATTAAACTCCCATTCCTTTAATTATTAAAGGTATTTAAAATTGTACTCTTTTAATACTGTTATCATAGATATTAATAATAAAGCTAAAAAATAACTCCAGTAAATCATTCACTGAATATAGATGTTCAGACATATCCCATGACCAGACATGTCCCCCAAGCATAATGACCAGTTAAGTAAAAGCATGCTCCAACCCTGTGGCTCTGATCCTTTTCCCATTACAATAGGATTATAAGGTATTTAACTTGTGCTCCTAATATTGGAACCAGATTTGCTCTTTCACCATAGAAGTCCTTTAAGGAACAGCCCAGGGCCAGTGGGTCTTATCATTTATCACTTGTTTCAAGGGCTTTGACTTTGATCTGGGGATAATTTGGTATATTTGAAAGTGGAATGAGCCTTTTGTCTAATCTGGGGAACAAAGTACAGAATCCAGCAGCCGGAAGTCTTGGGTTTATTTTGCTTAGGCAAACCCATGAATTCATCATCACTTCGGGGAGAAACAAAGAAGGGGTTTCAGGAAGCCATTTATAGCTGTCAGGTATTCATTAAATACACACACACACACACACACACACACACATGCACACAAAGAAAGCCTCGCTGGCCTAAGAAGTGCTGGTGACCCAGATCCCAGCAGATGAGGAGAGGCAGCATTCCTCCCTGTCAGCCAGTTGCTGGGATATGAGAACCACCTTCTCCAGCTCCCTGAACCGTGGTCTGGTCTGACAACCTTGATAGACTCTCCTAAGGTTCTAAGGTCTTACTTTAGCATGAGGGAGGAGAGTATAGGTTGTCAGAATGACATCTGATTCCCTTTCTGAATAGGATTTGAGGAGCTTATGTCTTAGCGGAATGAAAAACATATGCACTCAGCTCCATTCAGGAGCTGCTTGGATTTACCCAGAGACTAAGGAATACAGACTTTTTTTGAACTTTAAGGACAGGTAAACTCAGTATCTAAAGTTGAGTCTCAAATGATATTTTTTCATATTATTATTGTTTCTTATAGCTGTATTATAATTCTCCTTCCGAACTGATAGATTATGCTAATTACATGACATGTTGACTATTTTGTCCATTGCTTCACATATTGCTGATTTAAAATACCTATTCTATAGGTTAAAAAATTAGATTTTAAGCCTTTAAGGTGCTATACCTACCTTGAGATTAAAATTGTTTTTGGAGACTTCTACCTCTGCTTCTATTGAATTTGCTCCCTCTGTGACCTTACAGGGCATGGTGGCTCCTTCCTGTAATCCTAGCACTCCATAAAGGCAAGATAGGAGGATCACTTGAGGCCAAGGTTCAAGACCAGCCTGAGCAAGAGCAAGACCCCATCTGGACAGAAAAGAGAAAAGTTAGCTGGATGTGGTGACCCTCACAAGTGGTTCCAGCTACTTGAGGGGCTGAGACAGGAGGATTGATAGCTCTCAGGAGTTTGAGGTTGCAGTGAGATATGATGATGGCACTGCACTCTAGCCTAGGACTCACAGCAAGACCCTGTCTCAAAACAAATTAACTAACAAACAAACAGAAAACTAGTACTAGATGTGATGGAAGTGCTGGGAGAATGGGGCCTAGTTTTATTATTATCATTATTGCTTTATTCTGTTTTTATTACATTTTTACAAAGT
>CAUYRH010058516.1:0-17451 GCA_963574655.1 Perodicticus potto
GAGGGAGAGGGTGGGGGGAGAGAGGATAAAGGGTGAGATCACACTTGTGGTGCATATTTGAAGGGTCAGGAGAAAACTTCTAAATATGGATCAAAAATGTTTTCACATAGTAAATGAGAAAATCTCATGAATATTATGTCAGTCAGGTTGATAAAAATATCTCAGATTGTATGTGAAACCCGCACACTGTACTCCATGATTGCATTATTGTACACAGCTATGATTCAATTAAAAAAAAAAAAAGAATAAGAGTTACAACAGAATGGAGTTAGATCTACTTTTCTTTCACCCTAACCCAACTTCAAACTCTTGGGTTCAAGCAATTCTCTTGCCTCAGCCTCCCAAGTAGCTGGCACTACAAATGCCCACCACAATGCCTGGCTATATTTAGAGATAGGGTCTCACTCTGGCTCAGGCTGGTCTCAAACTTATGAGGTCAGGCAATCCACCCGCAATGGCTTCCCAGAGTGCTGGGATTACAGACAGGAGTCACTGCGTCCAGCCCTAGGGTTAGCAGTTTCGTTCCTACCCCCCAAATTCTGGAGAACCAAGAGGAGCTGGATTGCTTCTAACCACCACTGGCCAATGACTTAATCAACTATGCCTACATAATAAGGCCTTGAGTTAAAACCTTTGAACACAAGGGTCTGGGAGTTTCCAGGTTGGTGAACAGATTTATGTGCTAAAAGGGTAGTACTCCCAGAGAGGGCATGGAAGCTGTGAACCCACATTACACCAACACCTTGCTCCATGCATCTCTTCTACTTTGCCATTCCTGCATTGTACCTTTCTTTTTCTTTTTCTTTCTTTTTTTTTATTTTTTTTTTGAGGCGGAGTCTCACTATGTCACCCTCAGTAGAGTGCTGTAGTGTCACAGCTCACAGCAACCTCCAACTCCTGGGCTTAAGTGATTCTCTTGCCTCAACCTCCCAAGAAGCTGGGACTACAGGCGCCCGCCACAACTCCCTTGGTTTTAGTTGTCATTGCTGTTTGGTGGCCTGGGCTAGGTTCCAACCCTCCAACTCCCTTGTATGTGGCTGGCGCCCTAGCTACTGAGCTACAGGCATCAAGCCTGAATTGTACCTTTAATAATATTTGATAAGATTCTAATTGTAAATATTATACTGTTCTGGATTCTATGAGTCATTCTAGAGAATTATCAAACCTAATTAGAGCAGGTTGCAGGAACCCCCAAATGTGTGATTGGGAGAAAAATGTGCAGGTACCTTGGGGACAGCTGAGGGTTGCAGGTAGTGTCTGAACTGCAGCAGTCTTGTAGGACTGAGCCCCTTAATCAATAGTGTCTGTGTTTACCCCTAGGAAGTCAATGTCACTAAGGAATTGAATTGTAAAGACACCCAGGTGGTGTTGGAGAATTGGCATTGGAAAATGACAACCAGAATTATCTGAGGTCCCTCATAATAAATTCAAGTGATGAATCTTGGGTAAAAACACCACGGGAATGATTCGGAGTCTTCTCAATGCACCATATCAGGAGGCACATGACGTTGATATGTCTGATTATAGGATGTTTACTTTGATCATTTGGTAAAAGTGATATCTGCCAGTTTTCTTCCCTATAAACTCATGTTTTCCCCAAACCTATCAGATTTTTTTTTTTTTTTTTTTTTTTTTTTGCCGTTTTTGGCTGGGGCTGGGTTTGAACCCGCCACCTCCAGCATATGGGGCCGGCACCCTACTCTTTGAGCCACAGGTGCCGCCCTACCCTTTTAATGTTTTAGAATCTAAGATAAAATATGAAGCTCTTATGTCACTTCTTCTTGATGTCAAAAAGATTTTTTAAACATTATCAGTATAAGAAAAATAAAAAATATATATTTGAAGAGAAAACAGGTTAATATATATTTTTGAGAAAACAGGTTAGGTTAAAAACAGAGAGAAAAGGGAAAAGTATAATATGACATTGATTGTCACTGGCTGGACATGATATGAATTTACCTTTTATTTACATGTCAAGCATAACTGATGAATTTTCAGAAAAACTAGAAGAGGAAAAAAAAACCCAGATCTCATTAAACCCAATATACTTTCTGTGGATCCAATAAACATTAATACAATGTGAACATTTAAAAGAAACTGTATCTGATAATTATCCATCTCATGTTATAGGCAATACATTTTTTAAAACATTACACACAGATTCTTCACAATGACAAAAAGTATTACTAGTCCCCTCTACTGCAAAGTAATCTGTTGATATGTCTCATTATGGGACGTTAACTTTTTTTTTCAGTTGTAATAATTTTATTTTCTTTTTTCTTAATTATTTTTTATTAAATCATAACTTTGTACATTGATGCATTTATGGGGTTCAGGGTACTGCTTCAATATACAATGTGAAATGCTTACATTGAACTAAGTAACACATGGGATGTTAACTTTGAGCACTTGGTCAAGGTGGTATCTGCCAGATTTCTCCCCTGTAAAGTTATGTTTTCCCCATTACAGAAAGATTCTTTCAAATGTCAAAAAATGTCACTAGTCAGGCTGGGCACAGTGGCTCATGCCTGTAATCCTAGCACCCTGGGAGGCTGAGGCGGGTAGGTTCCTGGTCTCATGGGTTCAAGACCAGCCTGAGTAACAGTGAGACCCCATCTCTAAAAATAGCCAAGCATTGTTATGGGTACCTGTAGTCCCAGCATACTCAGGAGGCTGAAGCAAGGGAATCACTTGAGCTGAAGAATTTGAGGTTGCTGTGAGCTGTGATGCCACAGCACTCTACCAAGGGCGATAAGGTGAGACTCTGTCTCAAAAAAAAAAAAAAAAAAAACAAGACTAGGCAAAGTTTATGACATAATAGTTCAGGATTGGTGGGCACAGCGAGTCTATAAACATGTCTGGGGAAACAAACTATTGTCCTGATTAGACTAGCTATTTGTCCAGGTGAGCACACACGGTTTTCTTGATAAGACCAACTGTTGCCACAATGAAGCAACTGTTTGCCTTGACAAATCGGTTTGCAGGAATTTCCTGAAGCAAATGGTGAAGTTAGTTATTTATAGGTCTGCAGTCTTATCTTCCAGGGTTTGAGTTTGCTAGGGGGAAAAAAACAGTGAAGCTGTGCTGACACAGATAATATCAATTCTCGGTAGAATGCCTACCCAAACTGAATCTAGAGAAAATAATTTGAATGGCCAAAGATATCACAATGCTCCAGTGCACATGGAAAACATAAGGGATAGCGCAGCAAATTCCTAAAAAAATACACACAAAGCAGCCTATATTCCTTGTTTTTTTCATTCTTTAAGCTTTAAAGAAAACATGCAACAACTTTTTGGGGATCAGTGTTGAAGTGTATTGAAAACACTTTTAGAAAAGAAATTTAAAGCCATTTCGGGGGAAAAAATGATGAGAAAGTCAAGTTGAAGCCATCATGACATTAGAAATTCAATTAGAGAAAGAATGCTGTTAGAAATTATTGCAATTTTAATAGTTGTATTTATCTGCAACACAAATCAAAGATATGATTTTAAAAATAACCTTTTTACATTTATTTGCTCAGTACCAATTTAGGATAAGAGCTTAGGTAAAATCGGGGACAGGGCTCAGTGGCTTATGCCTGTAGTCCTCTGGGAGGCCGAGGCAGGCAGATGCCTGAGCTCATGGGTTTGAGACCAGCCTGAGCCAGAGCGAGACCTTGTCCCGAAAAATAGCAGGGCATTGTGGCGGGCACCTGTAGTCCCGGCTACTCAGGAGGGTGAGGCAAGAGAAACACTTGAACCCAAGAGTTGGAGGTTGCTCTGAGCTATGACGTCATAGCACTCTACCAAGGGTGACAAAATGAGACAGTCTCAAAAAAAAACAAAACAAAAAGGAGCTTAAGTAAAATTGATGTTGTAAGCAAAATGATACAGGAACAAAAATTCAGTGTACATAGTGCACTTAAAAGTATCAAAGGAGGCTCGGCGCCTGTGGCTCAGCGGGCTAAGGCGCCAGCCACGTACACCTGAGCTGGCGGGTTCGAATCCAGCCCGGGCCCGCCAAACAACAATGACGGCTGCAACCAAAAAATGGCCGGGCGTTGTGGCGGGCGCCTGTAGTCCCCGCTACTTGGGAGGCGGAGGCAGGAGACTCGCTTGAACCCAGGAATTGGAGGTTGCTGTGAGCTGTGATGCCACAGCACACTATCCAGGGTGACAGCTTGAGGCTCTGTCTCAAAAAAAAAAAAAAGAAAGATGATGCATAGTATTAACATTTAAAAAGAATTATCTATGTTACCAATATTTGAGAATGATGTTTGTTTGCATGTTGTTGTTTAATTACAGTTTACCTGCATGCACATTTTTTTTTTTTTTGATACAGAGCCTTGTCAAGCTGTCGCCCTGGGTAGAGTGCTGAGGCATCACAGCTCACAGCAACCTCCAACTCCTGGGCTCAAGCAATCCTCCTGCCTCCACCTCCCAAGTAGCTGGGACTACAGGCGCCTGCCACAACTCCCGGCTATTTTTTGGTTGCAGCTGTCCCTACTGTTTGGTGGCCTGGGCCAGATTCGAACCCCCCGGCTCAGGTGTATGTGGCTGATGCCTTAGCCGCTTGAGCCACAGGCGCCGAGCCAAACAGTTTTATTTTTGGTTGGTTTTTTTTTTTTGCAGTTTTTGGCCAGGGCTGGGTTTGAACCTGCCACCTCTGGCATATGGGGCCAGCACCCTACTCCTTTGAGCCACAGGCGCCGCACTGCATGCACATTTTGTATAATTGAAATCATAACGTACATAAGAAGCACTGTGGACAGCTGAGTACAGTTGGTCAATTCTGGTCACACGCTTGCAAGGAGGGGGTTGGGCACAGGGGTCCCAGTCATGGCCACTTGGGAGAGGGCAAGGCAGATTTACCTCAAAAAAAAAAAGGCGGGGGGAGCAGGGGTGCTAAGTGGCTGAAATAACTAACTTCTTTGGGAAGTAAAACGTACAAAGACAAAAAACTATTTTTCCCTTTTGAATCTGCCAAAAAGAATGAAATCCTGTCATTTGCAGTGATGTGGGTGGAACTGGAGGTCATCATATTAAGTGAAATAAGCCAGACACAGAAAGACAACCATCACATGTTCTCTCGAGCATGTGGGAGCTAAAAAGAAGCAGACCGCATGAAGACGGAGAGGAGGCTGGCGGTCACCAGAGGCTGGGACTGGAGGGGAGGGGCTTGAGAGAGAGAAAAACAGAGACAAATCCACAGTGTGAGAGAAGAAATAAGACCTCGTGTTTGACAGAACAGTAGACTGACTAGTTTACAATAATCTACTGTGTATGTGTCGAAATAGAAGAGAACAATTCAAATATTTCTAGTAAAAAGAAAAGACAAATAATTAAGGTGATGGATATCCCAATTATACCAATTTGATCTTTACAGATTATCGGAACATTGAATTATCACATTTATCTCCCAAATAAGTATATCTATTATATATCAATAGAAACTGATAAAGACTTACAGCCAGTGTAGGGGAATAGCATTCTCATTAGCAGTAATGAGACTGTAAGTTGATCGAATATTTCTGGAGCCAAGAGCATGGAAATGGAATATTTTTTCTTTTTATTTTTTCCTTGGCCGCTTGGGCCACAGGTGCCGAGCCTGGAATAACTTTTTGATCAGAACTTAACTCAAAATATAATTTCAGATTCACATTAATCTATATTATTAAAGGTTCTTCTGTAGCACCTGAATTTTCCTGTGTGGTTTGGGGGGGGACGTGTCTGCCTTCCTTTTCGGAGTTGGTTATTCTCACTTCACTCTCAGAGATGTGAGCAGATCCCCAGGTTCTGAAGTTTGGTTTGATTACTGGGTCTACTTTAAAGATTCACTGTGCCACGTGTAGAATAAACTCATCAGGGTCTCATATTGATGGCGGAGAGGTCGTGGTATCAGTTCTTGCTTGTGTCTGACTTGAAGTGGTTGGTCTTTCAGAGGCAGTTGGAAGAGTTCATGGCCAGGATGGCATCTGGACAGTCCTCTGAGTGGGCTTCTGATGGGACTGTCAAGCAGGTGCCAGGAGAGGCCATGCCTCTTGTAAGCAAATCGGGCCATGATTTCATTCTGGTTGTCACTCTACAGGAATATAGGTTGCCAGCACCTGGACATCAGTCACAAAGTAGGTGGTGAAAGTCTTCCCTAATGGGCTAATGCTGTCAGCCCAGGCCCATAACTAACTCCTAGTTTGCACATTTCAGGCCAGGGCCACTGTCATTGTCACTTAGAATTCATGTTAGGATGCTACTCCTTTTACCTGACTTGAAACTGGGGTGGTTTGAAAAGAGGGTCCGGCAGAAGGAACACCTGAGGAAGGCCGGCGGTGTGTTCGCTTACGGGGTCCATCCACCACTGTGTGCAGCTGGGGCAGGCAGGGAGGATGTGGGTATGGACCCAGTCGTAGTAAACAGAACAGCTGGTTTTATCAAACCTTCCTTCCTTGGTTGACTTGATGGAAACGCCTTAAAAGTAAGACAGTGCAGGGAATTTGGAGTCTGTGGGGATCCTTCCATGCGCCAGGCACCTTGTGTTTGCAGCGTGATGCCTGGAGAGGTTGGCGAAGCAGCATGGGATTTGAATAGAGAATGTGACCGTGACCCCTTGGGCAGCGGGAGCAGACTGTGTCTGCCAGGAGGGGTAGAAACCAGCACTGGTGTGGGGAGTGAGCCGGGGGAGTCATAAGTTGAACCTGCACATCTGCGCAGTTGCAGAAGCATGGGTGACACCAGGGAAAGAAACGGGTAAGCAAGGATCAGAGGATGGGACACCTAGTCGTGGGCACGGGAGGGTGCTGCTTATGTGTCAGATCGGGGGCTCTCAGACTTTAGTCTTAAAAGAAACACCTGGCAAGCTTACTAAAGCATGATTTCCTGGACTCAACCCCAGAGATTCTGATTTATTAGGTTGGGCTGAGGCCCATGCCATGAATTTGCATGTCCAACAAACTCTACGGTGATGTTGGGGCTACTGGTTTTGAGACCACTCTTTAAGGACCACATTTGTAGTTCCACAGACTTTTCTTACCTTTCCATACCCAACATTTAGGAAGAGAAAAGAGAAGAAAATAGAAACTTTACAGTTCTTGTTCTATCCCAGGTATTTATATGTAGGTATAGTATCGTTTACTTCTCATGAACATCGAGTTGTATAATCTCTTATTTTCTCTGAGGCTGTGAAAGCTCAGAGAGGCTAAGTAACTTGCCCAAAGCCAAACAGCTCATCCGTGTTATGGCTGGTTTTTTGAGTTAATGCCAAATCTTTGTGGTAACTCTCACTCTGTTTTCTCTGAAATGGGGTAGTAACACTCAGTGGATTTCAGAGATTTGTGATTGGTAAAACCCTTTCAATTTTTTGCTTTAAAATGTCATTAAAGGCTCTGCTCCTGTGGCTCAACAGGCTAAGGCGCCAGCCACATATAGCTGAGCTGGTGGGTTCAAATCCAGCCCGGGCTCACCAAACAACAATGACGGCTGCAACCAAAAAATAGCCGGGCGTTGTGGCGGGCGCCTGTAGTCCCAGCTACCTGGGAGGCGGAGGCAGGATACTCGCTTGAGCCCAGGAATTGGAGGGTTCTGTGAGCTGTGATGTCACAGCGCTCTATCCAGGGTGACAGCTTGAGGCTCTGTCTCAAAAAAAAAAATGTCATTAAAATATTGAAAATGCTTAAAAATGACAAGATGAGATGAGATGCTAAAAATGACGAAATTCTAAGAGTTTAGGATCAAGCTGAAATGGCATAGAAATTTCTGGTTTTATTTTGGATTTCAGATTAAATTTTGTCATTAAATTTTGAGGGATGTTAAAACAAACGGTTAACTGCAATTTATTCTCTTAAGTTCTGTATTTTGAAACATAAAGACAAAACATAAAGCGTATCTTGGCAAACATAAGAACAATAAGGTGATTAGTATTTGCATAAGCATACCTGAATAATCTTTTTGTTTTGAGTAATTTTTTTTTTAAAGTAGGCTACAAGAAATCTTAGAACTCTGTGAAATTATTGCTCCTCTGTTAAATGATCTTCCTAAAACCACCCTTAAACTCTGGTTTACCTCCCTGAGTACAAAAGATATATGCAGCGTGTGAGACTGCATTTCCCCTTCGTGTCTTGGCAAAACAGTGGATGTTTTTTCTTTTTTGATGTATTAAAAAAAAAACCATCCAAGGATTAATATGGTGATATTGTCCCTTATTTATATCACTGCTAATGAATATGAATTTTAATAAACTTGGACTAGGAAGTCTGTTTAATCTTATTTAAATTAGATCTGGAATAGATCTTAGATTTTTTGTTGTTGTTGTTGTTGCAGTTTGGCTGGGGCGGAGTTTGAACCCACCACCTTCGGCGTATGGGTCCAGCGCCCTACTCACTGAGCCACAGGTGCCTCCCAGATCTTAGATTTTTTTTTTTTTTTTCGAGACAGAGCCTCAAGCTGTCACCCGGGATAGAGTGCTGTGGCATCGCAGCTCACAGCAACCTCCAATTCCTGGGCTCAAGCAAGTCTCCTGCCTCCGCCTCCCAAGTAGTTGGGACTACAGGCGCCCGCCACAACGCCCGGCCATTTTTTGGTTGCAGCCGTCATTGTTGTTTGGCAGGCCCGGGCTGGATTCGAACCCACCAGCTCAGGTATACGTGGCTGGTGCCTTAGCCCATTGAGCCACAGGCGCCGAGCCCAGATCTTAGATTTTAACTAAGTGAATGGATTTAAGATTATCATACTTACTTGTATGTCTTCCTCATCCCCATTTTAATATTATGTCAAGAGCATTGAGATCCATCTCTGATTTTGTTTTTTGGAGACAGAGTCTCTGTCACCCTGGGTAGAGTGCCGTGGTGTCACAGCTCACAGCATCCTCAAACTCTTGGGCTCAAGTGATCTTCCTGCCTCAGCCTCCTGAGTAGCTGGGACTACAGGCACCCGCCACAACATCTAGCTAGTTTTTGCATTTTTAGTAGAGGCAGGGTCTCGCTCTTGTTCAGGCTGGTCTTGAACTCCCGAGCTCTAGGGATCTACCTGCTTCAGCCTCCCAGAGTGCTGGGACTACAGGAGTGAGCCACTGTGCCTGGCCCATCTCTGATTCTCTTGTTAAACCAGCTTAATGCCTCTTTTTGGGCCTCAGTTTCCTTATCTGTAAAGTGAGGGTCGTAGAAGTACTTTACCGAAAGGCTTGTAATGAGGATCCAGTGATTTGACAGCTGCTCAGAAAGCGTCAGCTGGTCCCTTGATTGCCTTGAGTTGTGAAGACTGTGTTGGGTTCTGTGCCATTTCTGGACCCCCAGGGGATGTCTTGAATGCCCCTGAAGCCCGTGCGCAGGATTGAGGTGGAAAGGGTCCGGGACAGGCGATTTCCCCAGCAATGGGTCTCTGCATTTGTCAGACATCTCCACTTGTATAGGCAACTGGTTATATCTTTGCTAGAGAATCTCCTTTTGTTCTTGTTTGGGAGACTTGGCAACATTTCATTAGTTTAAATTTATGTGATTATGTTTTTTAATAATTTTAACTGGGTTAGGATGAAACTCTTCTGTCCATATTGGCATAATTTGCTAGTTGTCAGTTCCTCCCATCCACTCTCACTCCCCTCCACTGCTGTCTGTGGAGCCAAAAGACAGTACATACTCACCACATGGTTAATGGCAGTGCACTGGAAGCACCGGGCTTGGGCCTGCTCTGCGGCCTGACCTAGACCCTGTCCCCTCTCTCAGACCACAGGCATCAGTCCTTCCAGTGCAACTTTTGCTTCAAGAACTTCAGGTCCTTGAATATCTCTTTGCTACCACACTGCACTGTCCCGTTGTATCACAAAGGCACCTGCAGAGTGAAGAGCAATAAAAAGAATGAAAGGAGGGAGAGGAGTTGCTGGGCAGAAGTTCAATCACTGATATTCAAACATAAAGGAAAAACTCGAACTCACTCGGAAGGGCTTCCATACTCCTTATTTACTTATTTGCAGCAAGTTCTGTTAATATTATAATTCCTACGTCTTCCAAGGAGACAGTGGCGATTGAGGGGATGAGGACGAGTTTCACGGAGTCATCCAGCCCCAAGCCTGGCTTTGAAGACCAGCAGGGAAAGTGCCAGGGGTCAGTGTGGACACGGTGGCCAGTTTGGGTGGAAGGGAGATTAGAGAACGAGTCTGGAAGAGAAGCTCCAGACTGGATGGTAGGAGGAGGGTAAGATAGCTGACGCCGATTCTTTATGTTGTAAATGTCTTTTGAAGGTGTTTGATAAAGGAGTGACAGCATGGAAGGGCTGTTTCAGAATGGAGAATCTGGGAGAGTGTGGCTAGGGAGACTGAAAGGCAGAGTGGTTGGCAGGAGGGAGACCGGTCTGGATAATCCTGTAGTTACCTGTGGGGGATGATGGCTCCTGTGCGGAGCCCTGGAATTGGAATAAAATTATGTAAGAGTTACTCCGTTCTTCTTCCCTCTGTTAACAAATGGTTGAACTCTGTGCTTTTCAACTATTGTAATAAGATGTACTTTTTAAAAAGTGATGACAGAAATACCGGCTGTCCATGTGGTCCTTCTCTGCCTGCACTAAAACACAATCTACTGAGGGTCACTGACCCGACGGCTCCCCGGGAGGAGAGGCTGGAATGACTTTTCCTTGTTCCACTGGCAGGATGGGTAGTTTATTTTTTATTTATTTATTTATTTTTTTGAGACAGAACCTCAAGCTGTCACCCTGGATAGAGTGCTGGGGCATCACAACTCACAGCAACCTCCATTTCCTGGGCTCAAGCGAGTCTCTTGCCTCCGCCTCCCAAGTAGCTGGGACTACAGGTGCCCGCCTCAACATCCGGCCATTTTTTGGTTGCAGCCACCATTGTTGTTTGGTAGGCTTGGGCTGGATTCGAACCCGCCAACTCAGGTGTATGTGTCTGGTGCCTTAGCCCATTGAGCCACAGTCGCTGAGCTAGGGTGGGTAGTTTAAATCAGAATTTTTCAACCTGTGTTACAGAGCCTGATTGCTTTATAAGTTTATTATTTAAAAAAAAAATTCTGAATTCGGATTTTAAGACAATGTGATGATGTCATTTCTGAATCCCCAGTTCCCTCATAGTCTTTTTTCTTTATTTATACTCCCATCTACCCTGCAGTGGCCTTAATCTCAGTGGATGAACGGAGGATTTGGTCAGAAAGTACATATTGGAAGGCTAGGCAAAAGTTATCTCCATTTTTAACTTCCGATTTGGAGGTAATTTCATACTTACAAAATAGTTGCAAAAAGAGTACAAAGAATTCCCATATACCCTTCACCCAGATTCTTCAAATGTTAACATTTTACTTTGTTGATCTTGTTACCCTCCCGCCATTCTCCCTTACATTCATTAATCTTTGTTTGGAGTCAGGTGTGATATTCTTCACCCCTAATGACAGCTTTCTCTTACATGACCACAGCACAATGACATATATATTTGTTGACGGTGGCCAAAATTGTCACCCACTGTTTTCATAGGACCTTTCCCCCCTGGGTCCATTCTATAATTCAGGCTCACCTGTCTTATTTAGTTGTAAAGTGTTTTTTTTCTCTTTCAATCTTTCTTTGTCTTTCCCAAATTTAACTTTTTTGTGTGTGTGAGACATAGTCTCACTCTGTCCCCCCAGGCTAGAGTTCTGTGGTGTCATAGTTCACAGCAACCTCAAACTCCTGTCCTCAAGTGATCCTCTTTCCTCAGCCTCCCGAATAGCTGGGACTACAGGCGCCTGCCCCTACACCCAGCTAGTTTTTCTGTTTTTAGTAGAGACCCAGTCTCACTCTTGCTCAGGTTGGTGTTGAACTTAGCTCAAGGAATCCTCCCCCACTTGGCTTCTCCGAGTGCTGGAATTACAGGTGTGAATTACCATGCCTGACCCATAAATTTTTTTTTTTTTTTTTTGGAGACAGAGTCTTACTATATTGCCCTCGGTAGAGTGCTCTGGTGTCATAGCTCACAGCAACCTCAAACTCCTGGGCTCAAGTGATTCTCTGGTCTCAGCCTCCTGAGCAGCTGGGACTATAGGTGCCTGCCACAATGCCTGGCTATTTTTAGAGATGGGATCTTGCTCTTGCTCAGGCTGATCTTGAACTTCTCAGAACCTGGGATTACAGGTCTGAGACACTGTGCCTGGCCAAGTTTTTTCTCTTGAGGTTTCCTACATTTTCCCCTTTCGTTTCTTTTCTCTTAATCATGCAGTTTTCAAGGAATGCCCCTCTTTTCCTGCCTGTAAGTCCCAGATGTACTTCTTTCTTTCTTTTCATTTTTAATAAAAGTAGGGTCTTACTATGTTGTCCAAGCTGACTTCCAACACCTGGACTCAAGCAATCCTCCCACCTCAGCCTTCCCAGTAACTGGGACCACAGGTGGGCACCATTGCCTTTTCACAGAATAGAAGTTCTTGCCTTTTGCAACCATGATCTTACTGTCTCTGTCTGGCTGTGTCCTATGCTCTTAGTGGTATTTCGTGTTACCCTTTGCTCTCTACGGCCCTCACTCTCCCGCTGTCCCTTGGCTGACATAGCTACAGGATTATACTTCCCTTATACTAGCTTCTGGTCTGTGCATTGTGACAACTGTCTTCTCTGGGAACTTTAGGTCGTTGACGCGCAAGAAGCTCCATTCCAGAACCACTCAGCTCTGCTCCCTCCCTTCCCCTGCCCCACATGGCTCTACCTCCCCTTCCAGAAGCATCGAGAGTTACCTGTTTCCCTTTGTCGAATTAATCTAGCTTGGTGGTTATATGATCTCTAGAGAATGTGGTCTCATCCACAGTCCCAAGGTCTTAGCAAAGCCTTTGCCCTTTCAAATGTGTTCATCTTTGTGTTCCAAGAAGCGTAATTATGTCCTGTGTCCAATTTTTCCCTTCTCCATACTGCCCTGGTGAGGTGAGGTGACTTTAAAAGAAGGAGCCTTTTTACATGAGTGCCCAGCAGTAAAAAGCCTTAAGATAGCGCAGTGGTTTGCATTAGGTACCAAAAAAGGTCGAGCAAGAGTATGACTTTCTTCGGTGAACTCAACAAGGGGGAAAACACTGGAAATATGACAAAGAGGTAGCAGAAAGGAAGGAGGAAAACGCATCCGTGTGGCCACAGAAGGGTTAGAAAGGCAGGGTCCTAAGAGGTGGGTAGTACTGAGTGTGGAGTCTGGTTTGGGGGCCTAACCAAAAGGGTAACATGTTGGCCTCTCATTTGAAGATAATGAGTTTGAGCATTAAACTGTGTTCAAATGAGCTTTAGGCGTATTACCCTAGCGTGCATTAGGATCTGTCTCCATTTCCTTTGTTATTTTTCACTGTGGTTGTTTGACTTGACCTAAGTTAAAGGTCATTGCCAGATTACTTTGGGAGTACCCTTTGTCTTGGATGGTATTATTGCATGTGGATGGTGGCTCAAAATTATTAAAATTAATATGGATGTTTTCAATTTCATGAAGAGATGGTGGATATTTTCTAGGTCCCAATACAAAAGTGATCTGTGATCTCACTATTGGGTGCCTTATAATTTTATAACATAATTATAGGTAGAATTGAATCATCAGAAAAGGTGGCAAGATTAGGGGGAGTGTCTTGCTTTCCGGTTATATTAATTTTAGATAAAATGAAATTAGTGTTCCTATGGACAATAGAGCCCAGTCCCGGAATTACTCTATTCAGTTGGGATTGACTCAATTTAACAAAGTGGTACTTTTAGAGATTTGGAAGATAATGAGAAAATGGAACTGAAATTAAAATTCTCTCTCATAGTTTGGACAAAGTAATTTCTGAGAGCAGAAATTATGAAGGTCTACGTAAGAGATTTACCCTCTGCTCTAATTTCATTTAGTAATATTCATGGTCTTAAGCGCATTTCTTTACTTGTATAATTTGTCTCCACGCAGGTGAGTGTCCTTGGCTCTATGTGATGTGACAATTTTTTTTTTTTTGAGTAATGGCACAGCAAGAAGAGACTGGGAGTTGGTCTCCAGAAGGCAGAGAAGGAATTAAGTTAGTGATCCTTTTTTCTTTAACTGAAACTGAGAATATCATAGGAAGAGCTTAAACTGATGTATACTGTTGGAGAAAACCTTCATGATACTTGTGGCTTTGGAATTAGCAGAGAAGTCAGACCTTTCTTCCGGCCTGGATTGGGAGCAGGACCCTTTAACCCACCCGTAAGGAGGATGCCCCCGCTGGAGCAGGTGTGTGGGTATTCCTGGGCTTGGATTGGCTTCTGGGACACGGATGCCAGGCCGATTCTGGGTGTGCCACGTGACAGCCTTCAGTACGGGACACCCGCAGTCTCACTACTGTAATGATTTTTTTTTTTTACCAGTAGCATCCTGTGGGAAAGGTTCAGCTTAGGCATTTAGTAAACCAGAGGTATAAGGCACAGTTCCAGGAACTGTTACAGAGGCAGTAATAACTAATAAACGTTAGACCCATTTAAGCATTGTATTAACAATATACATATATTGTTTTTTTGAGACAGTGTCACTCTTTCACTCTGAATAGAGTGCGATGGTGTCACAGCTCACAGCAACCTCAAACTCTTGGGCTCAAGTGATCCTTCTGCCTCAGCCTCCCAAGTAGCTGGGACTACAGGTGCCTGCCACAACGTCCGGCTAGTTTTTGTATTTTTAGTGGAGGCAGAGTCTCGCTCTTGCTCAGGCTGGTCTCGAACTCCTGAGCTCAGGTGATCCACCCGCCTCAGCCTCCTAGAGTGCTGGGTGTACTAATAGTCTTTACCTCTGACGTGCCACAGACATTCCTGTGCCGTACATTTCTCATTCCACTGTGTCAGAGTCCTATTCACTGGGTAAATGCCCAGGGGAATTCAAACCAGGGTTGGGCAAAGTCAATTTGAGGGTAGGTCGGGAGTAGGTGAGAGTGGGCAGAGAAAGGGACGAGAGGGCCTTTCGATGAGGGCTTGGTATGTGGAGAATGGAGGGCCGAATCGGTAAGCTTTCTCTTTTTCCTCCTAAATTCCACACCGATAACAGCAGAAAAGCATATTTGACCCGCCTGGCATTAAAATATTTGAGCATTAAGGGTCAGGTGCTAAGCTTGAGAAGCTATTTGAGCCAGGCTAAATGCGACTACAGTGGAGAGGCGGTGTCTAAACAAACCTAGGAATAGGTACACTATTTCTTTTGGCAACTAATGTTTAATTTTTAAAGAACACAGCAGGCCTTTTGAAGGCAGTTTAAGGAATGGGTGTGGAAGGGGGTGTGGGGGAAGGAAATCTCAGCAGAATGCTTTTAGATATTTCCTGTTATATAAATGCTACATACTTCTCATGCCTTCAGACTCATAGCAAATAGGAAAGAAGCTTGCCGAGGCTTAAATTTAATTACTGTTACAAAGAATGCAGAAGCTAGAAAGGTAATGTTAAAAGTGGGCCCCAAGAACTTTAAATTTTCCTTCCAGATACTACATTGTGACATTTGAATGTGGAACAATGAAATACACGTAGACCATAAAACAATGTTTGACTTTTTATTTTTTATCATTTTTTATTTTATTTGTTTTTAAATTGTTATTATGATTATTTTGAGACAGAGTCTCACTCTGTCACCCTGGATAGAGTGCTATGGTTCAATAGTTCACAGCAATCTCAAACTCTAGGGTTCAAGTGATCCTCCTGCCTCAGCCTCTAAAGTACCTGGGTCTACAGGCGCCCGCCACCAGGCCTGGCTAGTTTTTCTATTTTTGGTAGAGATGAAGTCTCGCTCTTGCTCAGGCTCGTGTCCAACTCCTGAGCTCACGGGATCCTCCCACCTTGGTCTCCCAGAGTGCTTGGTCTCCCATGGTGAGCCACCATGTCTGGCATGTTTGATATTTTTTTTTTTTTTTTTTTGTAGAGACAGAGTCTCACTTTATCGCCCTTGGTAGAGTGCCGTGGTGTCACACAGCTCACAGCACCCTCCAACTCCTAGGATTAGGCGATTCTCTTGCCTCAGCCTCCCGAGTAGCTGGGACTACAGGCGCCCGCCACAACACCCGGCTATTTTTCTGTTTTATAGTTCGGCTGAGGCTGGGTTTGAACCTGCCACCTTTGGTATATGGGGCCGACGCTCTACTCGATGAGCCACAGGCGCCACCCCTGGCATGTTTGATTTTTAAAACATGCTTTTGTTTAATTTCTGTTTCAGTAAAAGCATCCATCTCTAGGTGCACTTTCCAGAATATAAAGTACCCCATGGATAGTGTCCCCAAAATAACTTGATACATTTTCCTATCAATAGTTTAATGTGTGCTTGTAATGAAGAGTAGTGCACTGATGTTGACATCATGACGCTTATTATCTCTTATTTTAGGTCAATTGTCTGTGCCATTCAAGGATGAGAATAGCCATTGGGCTCCTAAATATTTTGTTTATATAAAGACCATGTGTGTCGAACTCACTGCAGCTTTCTTGTGTGGACTGATACAGTCCTGGGGGACAGAACATCTAGACTCAAGAGCTGGCTTCCTCCGTGGGCAGCTCCTTCTGCCCATTGCGTTTCATTTCTATGAGTCATGGTGTTTGTAAAACAGAGCCTCATTATTCTCACCTCATGGGATTCTGTGCACGTTAAGGACTCGGGACACATACATGGAACAGGCCTGAGTCAGGGAATATCTGAAGCATGCTTCAGCAGGAGTTGGGAATTCCTGTTTCAGCTGGTGTGCAATCTCAAATCACTTAATTGATTTTTAAACTTAATTCAACCAATACTCGTTGAGTTATCAGCTCTCGTGTGTTATCCTCTGTACTCTGGAGGATACAACGATCAATGATTACAGATCTAGACCTCTAGGTGGCTGGAATGTATAACTAGAAAATAGTCAATATTTTAAGAAAAGTAGAGATAAAATACTTGAGGATCTAGGGTAGTCAAAGTCTTGTGGAATGAAAGTAATCTTTCTGCCAGGCACAGTGGCTCATGCCTGCAATCCCAGCACTCTGGGAGGCCGAGGCCAGAGGATTGCCTAAGCTCAGGAGTTGGAGACCAGCCTGAGCAAGTGCGAGACCCGATCTCTACTAAAAGTAGAACAGACTAGCTGAGTGTGGTGGCAGGCATCTGTAGTCCCAGCTACTCGGGAGGCTGAGGCAAGAGGATTGCTTGAGCCCAGGAATTTGAGGTTGCTGTGAGCTACAATGACGCCACGGTGCTCTACCCAGGACAACAGAGTGTGACTCTGTCTCAATTTTTAAAAAAGTATAAGCCTAGAAGTTGGAGGTGCTGTGAGCTGTGATGCCATGGCACTCTACCCAGGTACTGTGCACTGTGAGGCACTGTGTATCAAAAAAAAAAAAAAGTTAAACATTTAGGGTGGCACCTGTAGCCCAAGCGGCTAAGGCACTAGCCACATACACCACTGCTGCTGGGTTCGAATCCAGCCAGGGCCTGTCAAACAGTGACAACTACAACCAAAAAATTATGGCAGGTGTCTGCAGTCCCAGCTACTTGGGAGGCTGAGGCAAGAGAATCGCTTAAGCCCAGGAGTTGGAGGTTGCTCTG